>PNEQ01080979.1:0-41018 GCA_003012365.1 Medauroidea extradentata
GAGAGACTTCAGTATTTTTGTTGCGTTGCGATGTCTGGCCAAACAGTGGAAGGCTATAAATCTACAGATAAAAATATTATGTTCGTAGCTGAAGGCGAGTGATGAAATAAAATATTCAATTTAATAAATCTGTCGTTAAGTAACACAATTAACCTAGAAATGCCTCAAAAACCAGTGACTTGTGCAATACCATACAATTGTTTTTGTACTCGGGCAAAATCATAAATTTTGAATAGGCCTATATAAACCTGCATAAATGAATATCAGTTAAACTATTACTGCTGTACAACAGTCACTTGGAAGAAATTTTGTTTTATTATACAGACTTGAGTAATTAATGCCTGGTTATGTTGTAAATAATTAAGTTCTCACAAAAAATAACACGAAACATCAAAGGTAAAAATTTATGTTAGATGCTCCAAAACGTTTTAATATCTTTACATTTGAACAAGTTAGGGAGATAAGGGTTATATTATAAGTAAATCTTGTGGTTCACTTAAAATTTCAGGACCCATTTTATGATGACCTAACTGCAGTGATGTAACTAGGCTGGTTTCCACCTGGAGAAATAACTCTTTTTAGCGCCCATTGGCCTACTCACTCACTTCCTTTAAAAAAAAATACTGACAACCATATAATGCAATTTTCAAAAAGTTGAAAGTTTGCGATCAGCTGATATGAAGTGTATTAACCTTTTTCGCAACTCGCGACTTTAAGGCGTTCGATTGGAAGCAGAAAAGAGCACTGCGATTTCTGCTCTTTCCTGCTCTTTTTCTGCTACCAGAAAATCTCAACTTGCTCTCGAGCGCAGAAATCTCAGGGCGCTCGAACAAACCTTGTAGTTTGCACCAAAACGCCACCAGCACTTGTTTTAATGATCGTCAGTATAAGCAATATGCCAAAATAATTATTTTGTACTCAACACGAATTTTGAATGGAAAATTACGACTGCCTTTATTACGTCTGCAAGATATACAACCAGCGTGGCAGGCTAGTAAGTCGTGTTGTAGATGTGCAGGCGCTTTGTTCAAATTTAGAAACTAGTTTAAGTATGCCCCGTACGTGACAATTAACGAGTTTTAAAGAATCAAACTGAAAGCAAATACACTCTCATTCTAGAAGCAGTGTGTTCGATTCTAACTGACAGTACTAATGTAATCAATAAAGCTGTCCCCTTTCCTCTTGTGAAGAGCATGTCCTCTGGTACCGCACTGCTTCCAGGACAGCATAATTCACAAACTAGAGTGGGCAAACTATCAGAACCAGACGTGTCCACTATTAAAAAAAAAAAGGTTCAACATATTTTCGATAATTTAAAATAAGGGATGGTGTTTTCGTAATGGTAAATTCGTTCATAATATCATTGCTCACGAACATGCTGTCAGATTTAATAATTCAAAACCAGACATGTCCACCGTGCCTAAAATGTGCTCTCATAACAAGGACACAGCAGCTGTTTTCTTTTAGGAGGCGTAGAGTTGACTTAATAATGCCACTGATAAGTTCACTGCCTTTACTTACGTGGTATATGAATAAGCGCTGAAAACTGCAGTTGAAAAATATAGGATTTTGTAAAACCAATACGGTAAAACTACAAAACAATAATCCTACATAACACTACTTGCAAACGTTATTAGTAAACATTTGCCCGTGATGATGCGTTTGTTAAGAGTGATCTCTTGCGCCGCAATTAAACGTAAAGTCCAGTACACACGGTCATCTTTCTTGAACAAGGTGTACATGTTCTTGATCAAGGTGACTTGCATTGTGTGACTGGCCGACTTGCATGC
Source organism: Medauroidea extradentata (assembly GCA_003012365.1). Lineage (NCBI taxonomy): Eukaryota > Metazoa > Arthropoda > Insecta > Phasmatodea > Phasmatidae > Medauroidea > Medauroidea extradentata. Next base: position 1,791 of record PNEQ01080979.1, read on the forward strand.
AAGGTCTTGCATTCTGCTAGAATCATTTAGAGGCGGTTGTAATTTTCATACACCTTCCCGTGCGCAAGTAGTTTGTTTGTTTTCATTTGGCTCGTTTACGAACGTTAATTTATTCTAAATAGTGTTTATTTGAGAGTAGAACACACATTGAAACCTTGAATAGTCTACAAATTTGTTAGTTTATATCCTGTATATAACTGAGCTATTTTATATTTTTAAATGACAAACTCAATATCCTTATTTATTATCATGGCAAGAAAATTAAAAAAAAATAATAATTAAAAAAACATATTTCCAATATTTTTTTTGTGTCAAATATGCACATTGAAGCTAACACGCAAGTATTACCGGGTGTACAGTACGTTCATGAAGTTTGTATACAAGGAGCTTTCTTGTTCGCAGTTTCGTGATCACCTTCTTGGACAACAAAGATAATAGTGTGTACTGGGCTTAAAGCCTAGCTCACATGGTTATCTATCTTGAACAACAATGTGTACACCTCCTTGTATACAAGCCTCAGGAACGTACAGTACACACAGCAGTAACTTGCATGCAGGCTTTTACAGGCCTGTATGCCAATTTATTCGAAAATATGATGGACTTTTTCGTGACTATACACGAATTCAGTTTGGGTTCTCTTTTAAATAAACAATACCCGAATAAACTGACGTACGAAGATGCGCCAAATACAAATATAAACCAACGGCTTGCACAGGAAGGTGCATAGTTGACATACAAGTTGTTGCATGCTAGCGACTTGAACACATACTGGCCAACCACACGATGTAAGTCGCCTTGAACAAGGAGGTGTAAACATTAATGTTCAAAGACGATAACCGTGTGTTCTAGGTTTTACGCACATACGAATATTTCTTGTACAAGCAGATAAATATCTTGTTGTTCAACTAGACTTGTAGCGAACTTGCATCGTGTGAACGGCCCCCGAGCATACTAATACCTAGCATACAAGGACTTGTATAATGACTAATGAGGGATAGAGTCCGTTCTAGAGTTCGTTTCCTTTCTTGAACAAGTCGAATATAAATTATCAAAAATTTAACTGTTTTTGAACTAAATAGCTTACAAAGACGAAGCATTTTGGAATACAGTGTCTAGCTGGACAACGGAAGCTTCTGGAGGAATATTGAAAGATTTTGCATCACATCATTCAATCCAAGACAATACTTCCATTTTTCATTTTATTATTTAATTTTAGGGCAGACATAATAATATTGCACAAATAACCCTCGATATTCCAAATGCAGCTTTAAATTCTGCATCCAACTCTTTAATGGTGTACACCTTCTTGCAAAAGAAAGACGTCCGTGTTTAATGAAGGAGCTCGCTGCAGATTTGCCGACCCCGCCGTGGCAGAAACGTACGCAAGGAAGGACGCCCGGTGTCTTCAGCTGCGATCATAACCTTCCCTCCCCGCAGCGGTCACGTCGTAGCAGCCCCCGCCAACGTCGCGGGGCAAAAAAAGTCATGTTCACGATTTGGCCGCCCTTGCCTGCCGGCCGTCTGATCGCCTCGGGCCAAGCCTGCTCGTGTTACTGCGTGTGTCTGTGAGGAAGACGAGCGTGACGTGTATCAAGGATGCATGTTCCACCAGGATGTGTGGGCCAGTATAAATACTGGCTGCTGCGGCCAGTACCGGCGTCAGTACTTCTACACCCCCTTAGGAAGAAACCACGCACCATGTCTGCACTCAAGGTACTTCAACAGTCATGCTTTATTTTGTAATACTCGTTCAATGATTTTCTCTCTTCACTGGAAAATGTCTTATTTATGTCTAAAGAGAGCACTGAAATTTCGCGAGGTAAAAATTTTAGCTCAGTGACTTAATTACTGAAAATCATTATTTTGTTTAGTTCGTTACATTTGCTTAGAGACCAAAAAATTCGCGGCATTATTTGGTGACAATAGACTTTACTTACACACCAGAGCACAATCTGTGACCAAGCAGGTGATGAATCTTTGAGACGTCAGTTACGTGAGCTTCTTACAGGATGGGCATTCTACCATGGAACTTTGTTTTAACTACTGGTTGCAAGCATTCTCCTCGGTAGTCCGCGACATTGTCGGGAAACGTCCAACAATCATGTAGTAATTTGGAGTCTTCTACTTAGGCATCGTAGATTTACAACTTGTTACCTTTGATTGTACGTAAATTGTTATCCTGTTGCGTCCTGTCAGTCGCATTTCATGTAACTAGACTCTTCAGTTGATAAACTCTAAGTGTGATGGCGGAGGTGCGACTTTTATGTCATCAAGTGTGGTTCACCTCTCAACATTGGATACCTAGTGATCCTTAATTTCCGCGAAAATACGTTTGCAACAACTGGCTTCAATTCCTTGCATGGCCATCCACAGCTTTGCTTCATGGTTAGCGATCTGTTTGTCACCGTATTGGGGTCCTACCAGGACCCGCACCTTACATCACAAGTGTGTAGTGTCGCAGTGAGGTTATTCTGGTTGGCACAGTTGCTAGACGTACCTGCACACAAACACGCTGTCAATAATGCTGAAGCAGAGTTGCAGATGTGCACGTTAGGTATTGAACGAAATAGCATTTTCGTGAAAATCAAATAAAGCCTATTGCACAAGAGTCGGTGTTCTATGCAGGCAGGAAAACATCTCGCTGGCCGCTCTGTGGACCAAACAACACAAATAACGGCGGGCCAGAGGCTGGTGAATATCTCGGTACATCCACGTGCAGGCTGGACTTCAGAGTCCTGTGAAAACTACAGGCGTATTTTAGCGGTTGAATTGGTAGCGGTACCTGTGAATAGCATTTTAGCTTTCCTGTTTACAACAGTGTTTGCAACCATGCTGAGGGTGTTTGCACGTTTCTAGCAACCGAGGCAGGACGGTTACAGGATTTGTTCACAGGATGTTTACCTTTACCATTGTTTTCTGTTTTATCTCGAATAAATGTGAAATCAAAACAAACTATATTTATGCGCAAAAAAAGTTATTTTGAAAGAAAATTACGCAATATTAATGTTTCATCTTATGCAGCTGCATAATTATATTAACTTCCACAATTTATTACGTCGTACATGTAAAAAAGGAGTGACAGTAGTCCATTTTCCAGCAAACGTGTTCGTGAAGAAGTGTTTTGCTTTTACAGCCCAATTATATTCCTGCTAAGGCATTAGCAAATTCATAATTTCTAATTTCCTAACTCCATGTTGGTAGCCATTTCTGTTCACTGAACTATTGAATTTTAGCGCTCTTTTGTGTAAATGCAAACAGTTTCCGTAAACGCTTGCTAAACAGCTTGTGAACAATTCAACCGCTAAAATACGCCTTATGTCACTTAACTACTTATTGTTCTCTGCTGCTGTATAGTGGATGGACAATGGTGAATCTGACAAGGTAGCGCGGGAGTCGTAGTTCTTGATGACGAGTTTCATAAATAACCACCCAGTCGAATAATGGAACACACAATAACACAAGTATGAAATATTGCTTGTTGTATTAACTCGCGACATTTTCGAAAATCTTTGTATTTATTATTTATTAACACTTAAATTCAGCCATAGGCAGGTTTACAATTAGTACGTGCTTATACACGGACTGGGCAGTATGTCAATTGTTACACGTGTATAAAATATTCTTCAGCTTTGAGTCAGTTGTAGGAGCGATGGTTGGCCCAGTGGTTAGAGCACTAGCCTCCCACCAAGGAGATCAGTGTTCGATCGCTCGCGGTGTCGGTCCCCGTATTTTCGCAACTGAGGATCGTGCTGGCCTGCCGGTTTTCCTCATTGACCTCCAGTTTCCCCCGCCCCTTCATTCTGGCGCTGCTCCATACATCATGTCACCCCCTCCATCGATAAATAACTATATGTTTACAAAATATGTTCACTTTACTTCAATCAGTTATAGTAAAAAGTATTTTTAGTAAGACTGTTTTAAATCTGGAAAAGTATTAGCATGTATAACTGATTCATAACACCGTCCACGTAAAAGTTAATATTTAACATTATAGTAACAAAAATACATACAGTGATCTTAAATGTAACTTACTAAAATAATAATAAATGTACGACGTATTGACTTTTAGCCAAATACAGTTTAACGTAAATTTCTGTGTCCTTTGTTAGATAGGCCATAAAACTAAAGTATTTATAACTTCCCCTAAACGAGTGAGGAGAAGAGGATTTTAAAGCCTGAAACAGATAAAGTTGACGTTTCATACGAGATTAGGCCTGCCTTCACAGTCTTATTAAGTGCGCTTCAGCAACGAGACATTAAAAACTGCGGCGGCAATGATTTATGAGAAGAGTTGTACTCTTGGCGATACAGTCCTGTAATTACTCGCCCCATATGCCACATCTCGTCAACAGCTGGGTAACTGGTACAGCCACTGATTTTTGGGGAAAATAATTTTGCGTCAACTTCAACTAGTTGCATTGCCTTATGTGCACATCTGCAGCTCTGCTCTTGCAAAGGCGTCACACATTTGACTTCTCCAATAAGAATGAGGTTACGGCAACACCGTGCGTCTGTAATTTGCCAGTAGACACCCCAAGACACCGAGCGTTGAAACATCCAATCACCGGCCTTGAAGCACAGCTGCACGTGTGAGCACGAGACATTCAAACAAGTTGGTGCCACCAATAATCAATCATTGTAGCGACCAGAGGCAGAACCAACAGTTCAGAGAATCATAGGGACGGGTAGGACAGCGAACACTGCCTGTGTCCAAGTATTATTCTAAAAATATGTCTTGTTAAATTGCCCTCGTAAACCGACATGAAGATTTTGGGCTAGAACTCGTGTGCCCATGTGCTATGGGCAAGAGAATTACCGTAGCGCCAGTTCCTGGTAAAAGAATCAGAGGAAAGTAATTTTCCAGCAAAATGTCGATTATTCCAGTCATATTGGATTGTTTCTGTTCCTGCTGCAAGTTCTCTTTGACTAAATTGTAGCATAACATGACATAAATATTAGCCTCTAAAGATTTTATAATGTTCTACAATTCTGGTTTTGTTAATTTTTAAATAGAAAAGAAAATAAATGCAGTTTTTGCGGGTGTAGAAACTGGCTCCAACAACAGTAGGCAAGAAACGTGAACTTTATAATTAGAACATGTATGCCCTACACCTTGTATGTGCCTACAACATTAAGTGTGGTAGATCATGATAAAAACACTATTTACCTAAGATAACAGATAACTGTTCCCCCACAAGCCACAATGCAGCTCATAAGTAAAAATTTTGTTTGCTATGCGAACTACAGAGCCCCTGTACTTATACCTAAAGCATACAAGTATCAAGAATGTTGCGGTGTTGTAATGGCCAGACCATTCATCCCTCCCCCACGGCAAGCCGGGTTTGATTCCCGGCAGTGTCGCTCCCGAGGTTTGCACGAACAAAACAACGTGGCAGATGTTGGCCGGCTGATTTTCTCAGCGTCGTCTTGGCTGTTTTTTCTGCAGTTGTTCTATACTCAGCTCGTATCATCACCACCACAAGCACGGAAAACTCAACTGTTAACCTATGGAAGAATATCTTCCTTCACTCTTTGTGCGAGTCTTCGGTACCTTTGTATGGTTGACCGGATTTATGATATTGTAAAAAATTTTGCCGAATTACGGATAGTGTCTACCACAAGTTTCAAATGCGCTTTAGTGTACAGGGAAATACGTTTTTTCCCCCGAAACTACTACACGTGCTACCAATGTACCAACTTCGAAAAGAAAACACTTATTGAAGAACGAAATGTTATTGTACATTGAAAACAATGTTTTCAAGCCCTCAAACACAGCAACAAATGGCATTCTCAGACTGCCTTACTTCAAAGTGTACTAACCGGATGTACGTGAAACTCAAGACAGAATCGTTTACTGAACTTTGCTACGACTTTCCTTAGTCACCGCTTTAAGTCATATAGTAAAAATTGCTGGCTTGTAATCTTGCACGCTAGTTCAGAGCTTGGATCGTTAAGGCGATACAGCATTTGATTCACGCTTCAAGGTCGCCCTCATAGCTCCGTCGCTTTTGAGACATTTAACACGCAAATATGCGCAGTTTTCATGGAAGGTTTTTGTAATTGGTCGTGTGCTACATTTATTAGTGTGTTTCCTACAATGTTGACAATTTTAACCGCTCATAAATAGTAACAGGGTGTTACTAGAGCAGATTTTTGTTATTTACGTCAACATTGTTTAAAAAATAATTGTGAAAAAATAATTTGTAGAAGTAATACTACAAACTGCAAAAACATGATAAGTCTCAGCTAATAACGTAATCCAGTTCAGTTTTCTTTATTCCCTCTATTTTTTTTCCTTACGATAATTACAGTATACGCACGGTGTTTGTTTTTAAAAAAAGTCTTTAATGTACCTAAATTTCCTCATATTTTAGAATTCCTGTGTTTTTAAAAAGATAATTTCATGTGAAACAACAAACATATTATATAGCTGAATACATTTACTTCAACTTAAAATAATTCCATTCGAATCGTTCAAATAGTTTTTACTTTGGGTAAGTAGTGAAAAAAGTAAAATCGATACTTTATAAACGCGCTCGCACGAAAAGTATAAAACCGAACAATATTTTATTTCTGGGAAATTACTAATAACGCAATGTTTAAGAGTGGACAGTGTTTGGTTTAGTTATAGAATTACATATTTTTCGGTGCAGAGCAGTCTTAAAAGAAACAAATGATCAAACATGCTTACATACTTGCGATGCGACAGTTTAATCTAAAGGAAAATAACTTACGTGGAGGTTTGCTGAGCCGGCCTGATGAAGCTTCCAGCAGACTTCCTACACATTATTATCAAATACTACAGAGACCACGTGCGGGTCTCACGGCCTCAGTAGCAGAGTACTTCCTATAGGTCATGACAGGGTAGCGCTCCAGATGCAGGGTGAGTTGTAGAAGGTAGTGCTGCATTTCTCTATTATCGTATTTGCAGTTCTGACAAGAAACTGCGACCATGGAAGCTTACTACAGTAAAGATACTACAGAAATATTAGCATACAAGTAAAAATAAAATAAGTAGATATTAGATGAGATCTCGCATTGTGTTTAGGGTGCGAGGGGCTAGACATAATTTACCACTGTGATTTGTAAGTTAAGACTTTCGCTTTGTCAAATGTAAAGAGGAGACGTAAAGAGATTGTTAGGCGCCTAAGAGAAATTTCGAGGGGAAGACAAACGCTAATTGAGTAACCTACACTTCGAAGTTATGATGCAAGTGACGAGAGAACAAGAGCAGGCCTTAGAAACTGGGTGCTTCTAAGTACCGATCACGCTCACTGTACTGTAATAGCACGCAAATTATATCTGCAACAGTATGACATTACTGCACGTGTTGAAAGCCAAAGCACTAAACTACACATATCTGGATGTACTTATCTCCTGAATCTTCAGGAGACTGAGCACCGGTAGCCTGTAAAAGTTCTGAGCAATTTTCCTATTTAAAAGACATTCAATAAAACTAAAGCGAAACGTAGCATCTAATAAAGCGAAACGTAGCATCTAAACATCATAATTTCTTATTGTAACTTTCCTTGAGAAAAAAAAACTTATTTCCTAGACAATAATTTACACAGATACGCACGTTGGACTTGCATACCGTAAGACACTAGTTTGATCCTCGAACTGATTATTTTGAGTTCGATTTTCGATGGTATTCCAAAATTTCTCCAGGCGAATGTTAGGACGGTTCCTAACATAGGCCACGACTGACTCCTTTCCTAGCTTCTCTCCTTATATACAGCTGTCTCTAATGACCTCGCTGTCGACGAGACGTAATGCCAAATGAAATAAATACAGATATACTCAAACATTGATGGTTAAGATGCATTGTAATGTACAGGAAGTACTTTTAACGAAACTATACCACATGTGCCCATTGAGCCAATGTACGAAAAGAATACACACCTAGGTCAAGGAAGTAATGTTATTGTTAAGACACCACGATAATTAAAATCATGTTGTGAAGCCCTCCAACATATATACAAATGGCCTTTTCAGACTGCTGTACTTCAAAGTGTATGGTATGAATAAGATGTATGTGAGGATCGGCGTCGTAAGTATTTGATTTTTTTTGGGGGGGGGGGGGGGGGGGGGGGGACGTCGCTGGTAGAGAAAGTGTACATATAACCTACGTAATAAAGGGGTGTGTAGGAGTCCTCCACCGGAAAATTTTATATTTTAAGGTGCAAAATGCTGCTATTTAAATAGTTTCTGCATCAAAATATTTAATATAAAGCTGAAGGAAATCTTAATCTTAAAAAATCTTAACACCACCACCCCTCTCCTAAGCACTAAACCTCCTTGCTGGATCAGTGTCAAGGATAAGGTGATGTCACTTGCTGGAGCTGCAGTTGTGTGTGGTGCCAGGTGGTATGTGTGGCGGGTGTACTGGTGGCGCTGGCTGGCTGGGGCACAGCATGGCCGCAGGGTTATGGGGACGCACTTGGCCAGCCCCTTGCCACACAGTACCTGGCTGGTGATGTCAACCCTGAGACTGGCAACCGCTTCGCAGCGCGTCCCATCCAAGAACCTGGCACATATGGCTACGAGTCAGAGATCCCTGGTGCCAAGGCGTCCTTCAGGGCGTACCGCGAGGAACCACTACCAGGTGAGTACAGCATGCGTACACATGCTGTGTGTTCAATTTCAGTTCGTCTTGCCCTTGGAACCTTGTTCCCTTTATGAAGTGGTGTGTTTCGTATCTAGGGTCAGTGCAGATATTTCGGTCAGCACTAAACATCTAGGTCTTTAATGCTAGTGAGAGGTGACATAATGTGAGTATGGAGCAGTGATGGAATGAAGGGGCAGGGAAAACTTGAGATCCGGAGAAAACCCACCAACCAACGTCATTGTCAGGCATGATTCCCACATGCGAAAATCCAGGTCTACCCCGCTGGGAATCAAACCTGTATCACCTTGGTGGGTGGCAGGTGCTCTAGCCACTGCACCAACCGGAGCCCTGTCAGAAGAGTTTGAAGGGCCATTACTGCTATAGACACCTTCACTTGTTATAATGAATTTGTCGATAACAACATCAAAACACACATCATGGCTTCATGGCTGTGATAGTTCTGCTTCAGTTTTTCCACATGATTACGTAATGGTATCCAATCTTCTTTCCCCATGCTGTTAAACTGTTCTTCAGGAAGTCAACTCGACTTTGCAGGACACATGTTTTGATGGCACAATACCCTTAGCTTTACCCCAAAATATTTCAATTGTATTTTAGTCGGTTTGCTGTGGCAGAAGTCGGTGGAGTGTGAAATAAATTCTCCCGAATGTGGTCAAGAGAATAAACAATGTGTTGTTTATGTTACTAAACAGATTTGTACAATGTTGGCAGAATATAATTATTTTGTAGAAATGTTCTCATGTGAGACTTTGTTGACATGGATGCTGGTGTTTGTTTATGCAGACATTGTGATAGGGTGCAATATCTGATGTCACTACACTGTAAGTTGGCAGGTTTGGTACACATTTTTCCTATTCCAGTTCTCACAGTTGCTTTGGTTTATTTGGTGAAGGTAATCTCTGGTAACTTGGTGTGATTTCCACATGGCGAGTTTAATTATTGACAGTGTAGATGGCATTTCAGTATTTTACTAATGAAATAAGTATGCAGCAAGAAAACAATCTCACATAATTAACTAGTATGTTATCACTCAAAAAGTACAAACTACCACCACAATGGACTTGTACTTTACAATTTGCTATTCTACGTAAAGGGAGAGATGAAAGAATATTTTAAAGCATAGGATTGCAGATTGGTTAATATGTATAGGTAGGGTTGCATGTGACGGGACAACCTTGGCACTGTGCATGCGCGTAGGCTCTCCCACACCTCACGGTTTCTCGACGCATGCACGTTGGTTCTCCTTCCCTCCTTTAGATTCTTTCAACTGTCATTCAGACTACTATCCTTTGCGAATTGTGTGCTACAACTGATATGTAAAATCAGCTGAGTACACAATAACTATTTAACCTAAATGCCTTAACAAATATAATTTCTAGCTGATAGGAGGAGGGACAATTAGGTGGGATGTTTCACATGTCAAATACTTTTACAATCCACAATTACTGAAGATAGCATACAAGTTGCATTAATTTTATGACCATAATTCAATATACGAGTACTGTATAATTGTTTCCACTCCCACTAAGTTGAGCTTTACTGAAACAGAAGAGCAGTATGACTCTGTGGAGTAACATGTTTAATATTCAGTAAAGTTTTATTACTAGATCAAAGTGCAACACAGGTTAAATGTAGCAACAACTCTGTATACATGACATGTGTTTCAGGAGCTGACAACGCATATAACTACAATGCCCAGGCACTGAGGGCACAAGGCAGACTGTACTGAAGATAGACACAGCAGCACAGAACATGCCAGCTTCAACATTCACCACTGTTGCCAACTATTGTTCTCCAAACCTCTTATACTTATCCCAAGCTTCCAAACTCTTCATTTCTTACAGTGAAGGTGACAAACATGGACTTTCCAGTTGTTTTGTCAAATAACGTCAATAAATTCAAATGTTTACTAAATTTGTAAATTCCTTGATGTTTCCTACATTTTTATCTATGAAAAAATTTTGCAATAATAATATGCAATCTAATATTAATAAAGTTAAACATTTGTAGGCTTTAGTTAAAATTTGTACTGCTTTGTCACACAATCTAATGACTGATAACATCACATTTTCACAAATTTTATGTATGAATAAAAAAAACTTGCAACGACAGGGAAGTAATAACTGTACTTTATGTCAGTTAACAATTTTTCCTTGTTCAGAATAACTTTTCTCCTGAGGACATGGACTGCCAATTGAAAAATATCACTCCTAAGGTACCACATCTAAAACAAATATGGTTGGAATGATAATGTAGGTACAAATTAAATGTAAAAAATCAAAAGAAAATTAATTTTTATGAATTAAAATAAAATCAATTCACATTTGATAGAACCTATGTATTAAAGTTTGCGAGTTCAAAAAAATTGTTCCAATTTTTGTCTTACTCTTTAAGTACGTATTTTCATTTGCCAAGAATAAATAATTTTTTCAAAAGAAACCGTATGTCAGCAATGATCTTAAATTACATGAAAACATTACACAGCCTTAATAAAAAAAAAACTGAATAGGAGCTACTGTCGGTTTTTTTACGTCTAGAAGGCTGGATTCCCTAGTCCTAGCTTGCTCCCTCCCCTCTAGCGCGCGCCTTGTTGACCTGCCTCCTGGGTGTCCCCACCCCCTCGAGACACAACAGTTCTGGTACCTACTGTTCACTCCGCAAACATTGACTGCCACAATGATATCTGAAGAACACCTATGGTGAAAGTTACCATCTTCAAACCATTGTTCACATTATTGTTATTACTTCACCTGTGAAATTAATTTTACAGACATTCGTACATTATTTCTCTCATTTCAAAATAAGAGCAGGGAACTAAGAATAATAACACATTTCAGGTTTTAACAAATACATACAAAAACACTCAATATAAGTAGGAAAAAACTACAAACCAAGAAAAATATACATACATAATTAACATGTAAATAATTTGTAAACATCTCAAAAGTAATTTATTTTCTAATTTTCTGTTAAAGTAAAACAAAAGTAACACATCACGTTTTACCAAATACGAGAGAGTAAATTAATTGTTAACACATTCAATATAAGTACGAAAAACTACACGCCTAGAAAAATACATATGCTCTACGTAATTAAATACTAAATAATTTGTACATATCTCAACATATATATTATCTCAATTTAAATTAAAGTAATAAACAGAAAACAGAGAAAAATAACAAATTTAACAGTTTACCAAACATAAGAAGTAACATTTAACTACCTATTTAACACTTTTTATTGATTGTTCTCAAAACTCAATATTGCACAAAACTTAATATTTCACATAAATATTACTGCACTATGCATATTTTTAAAGCCTGACTCGTCTAAATAGTAAATAGTTTGTAAATATCTCAAAATTTATATTTGCTAAATTTCAATTAAAGAAAAAAGAGGAAACAAAGAAAAATTACACATTTCACATTTTACCAAGTAGATACAAACAAACAATTATTTACACATCCAATATATGTAGGAAAAAACTACATAGAAAAAATACACATACTTAATTAAACTGTAAATAATTTGTAAACATCTCAAATAAATAAATAAATAAATATATATATATATATATATATATATATATATGGAGAGAGAGAGAGAGAGAGAGAGAGAGAGAGAGAGAGAGAGAGAGTTGAGCAGTTTTGTTTAAAACGATTTTTGCAGTGATATCTTCTTTTTTTCAAAATTAAGAAATTATATGGTTTCGGCTAAAAATTCAACTAACCGGATTTTCGTAGAATACATAATTAGCTAAAATCATAGTATTTACTGCCTTGGAAAAAATCAACCAATCTGGACAAGATGGCTTTTAACAAAATTGCTAAAAACAGATATTTAATATCTGCTCTCCTTCAGGCGTAAAAATCTCTAAAAAAAAGTAGAAATAAGAGAGCATGGCCTTAATAAGTAAGAAACAGAGAACCAAAAATAATAACACTTCACGTTTTACTAATAACAATGGATAAAATAAATTGTTAATGTATTAAACATAAGTAGGAAGAAAACTACAATATTAGAAAACACGCATATAAATATTTAAATGGTAAATAGTTTGTAAACATCTCAAAACATAATGTTTCTCAATTTCAAGTAAAGTACAAAAACAGGTAACAAATAAGAATAACACATCTCACGTTTTACCAAGTAGTTACAAGAAATGATAATTACTAACACATTCAATATAACTTCGAAAAAACTATAAACCTGTAAAAAGTACATGCACATTATTTAACTGTAAATAATGTGTCAAGTTATCCAATATATTGCATTTTTCTCTCATTTTCTGTTTATGTAAGAAACCGGGAACACAAAAAATAACTTTCTTCGCTTTTTACTAAAAATAAGACACAAAATTAATTGTTAACATATTGAACATAAGTAGGAAATACTACAAACCTAGAAAAAATACGCATGCGTAGTTAAATACTAAATTATTTGTGAACATTTCAAGAAATAATATCTTTTCTACACATTCAGGGAAATTAAATGAATTAAACACATTTAAGAATTTGTTGCGGTCCCCTTAACAACAGAAAAACGCAGTTTATATTACTGCAGTGGTTGAGCCAAAATTGAGTCATCACTGTTACTGCCTATTTCTTGATCACTGAATGTGTCTTTATCGGAACAGGCCTCACTAGTATTATCAGTGTCACTGTCATCGCTTAAAGTAATTAAGAACTCGTCAATGGCGATCTCATACAGGTGATCTTTTTCCCAATATTCACCTTCAATATTTCTGACATGGTTACAAAATCCAATCCAGTCTTCCTTCGTCACACATTCTACAGCTTCTGTAGTTAGACGGTGAACGACTGATAACGACAACTCTCCCGACGCGTTGTGTGACCGGACATAATGCTTTATTTTGGCCCAATCAAGTTCAATAGCATTCAGTTCGCACATGTATGGAGGCAATCGAACGACAGTATGCCCGTGCTGTTGAAATAATTTGTCAATCGCATAGGTTTTTGTTTTGGGCGGTGCTGCTCAAGCATTTAAATGAGCATGGTTTTACGCACTGTACCATCGCAAGCAACTCCTTTTTTTGCAGCCACGTAACAATTTCTTGTTTGACACTGTACTTTGAGGGAGGCTTTTCTGCTTGTTTGAAATGATATGGCGCATTGTCCATAACAATAACTGCATTAGGCGGTAAGTTTGGCAACACTTTTTGAGTAACCCACTTCTCGAAGTTTACGGCATTCATTTGTCCATGGTAGTCACCAGTAGTGGCACTTGCCTTGTAAATCAAAAGACCTCCTGGAAGAAAACCTTCACTAGAACCTACGTGGACAACAATCAGTCTATTTGCAGCATTTCCACTTTCTAACACACCTTCAACATCGCCTTCCTTCTGCCAGCACTTGTTAAACGTTAGGTTGGTATCTATCCATGTTTCATCTAAGTAAAATATTTCACGACCTTCTCCCCTTTCAGCGTTGTTAGATACTTTGAACGCCAAACCACGACATCAGCTCTTTCTACCAAAAACTTGCGTTTCTTTTGAGACCGCTTCCACACGAAACCCATGTCCTTCAAAGTCTTCGTAGTGACGATTGGCTCCACTTCCATCCAATTCTTTCGCGAAGAATTGGCATAAGTTTGGCTACTGTCGGTGCAATTTTCTTCACCAAATAGAATTCTGCTATAGCATCTCGAATGACTCGACGATCAAAGCTATCAACGCAGACTTTTGTGGTCTTTTTCGGTCAGAAATAAACACAAATTAGTACATCACTGTCACTATATTGACTTAAATTTTAATACCATTGGAAAATTTTCATCTCATAGATAACTACCCAAATGCACTAACACCGCAAAAAGCTTTCTCCGTAATTGAATGCTTATAATTTAAAAAATAAATAAAATTAGACCTACAGTAAAACATTAATGAAAATATTTAACGTACTTACATTCTATATTATTTTGCAAGAACAAATTGCCAACCAAATAATATCAAATAGGACCATCATAATAATAACTATAATTGTACTTTATATAAATTAAAGTTAGCAGCAATCTAAAATACTTTTAACATGTATTATTTTTTGCCATTCCAATAAAATTTTTGAACATAAATTTTCCTGTTTAAAACACAATGCGAGCACCCCTACTTTTGACCCTAAGCGATACCTATATCTTTGCTACGAGTATCATGGCAATGCATTCTGATTTTTAATAATAAATCAACAATAATAAATCGTCAGGTTTTCTTGCCTTGAGTTACTGAAAATTTAAAGTCGCACTCGCGAAAAGTAAAGGTATGATAAGTGAGCTTTCAGTTTCATCGACAGCGAGCTCATTAGATATGGTGACAAAACTTTATGATACAATGACAGAAGTTGAAAGGAGAGCGGCCATGGCCTTTGTTACGGAAATATCCCAGCATTCACCTGGAGCGATTTCGGGAAACCGTACGAAAAGTGAAGCGACACTCTTTGTTTACTCTCACTTTCTGCAATTGTTTTCAGGAGCATCATTTCAATACAGACTAACAGGTTTCTATTAATTTTCAATTAATAATTAAGACTGTAGTAATTAATTTCCACGTCTTATAACCAGAAGCTCCCTTCAATTTACTTATAGGTCGGAAAAAATAATACAGCAATCGTTGGTTACTTTCATTTTCGGCTCTAAATAATGTTATCAATCTTCGTTCGCTAGGGGTACCATTGAAATGCACGCTTAACTTATTTTTAATAATAAAATAACACGTCAATAGACAGTTCAGGAATTCTGTTAGACGATTTCACTATACACAAATGTATGTGGCAGCAATGTCTACAATACTGTTTGTGTAATTTTACACCAACACATGTATGTGTGTTTGTACAATAATGTCACTTAAAAAAATGTAACTAATGAATGTAAAATATTCATGCCATAGTAGGGTTTTTATATGTGGTTGTGTTAAATAACACATTCTTAAAGGGTGAAAATACTATAAAATTTTTGCACTTTCATGTCACCATATAAGTTATTTATTTATTTATTTATTTTTTTTCCAGAATTATAAAATGTTACAATAAGGGACATCTACAAATATTTCGTATTTCTCTTTAGATCTTTAGCTTACTACATAGTATCAATGTTTTCTCACTGTAAATTTTTCTACTTCTTAGAGATCGGAACACACAATCCTTGAAACAGCAATACGAAACTGAAAACACTAAATCACTACAGACTTTCAAAGTTACTGGGTTTATTGACATGGAATTAGTTCAGGAATACACGTAAACTTTTATTGGTTTTTTTTAATATAAACAAATAATATCTAAGCATGAGGTACACAGTTTAAAACACCCTACTTTAAAATAAATTTTATAGAGATTACTTTGGAACTATCTTGAATACATTAGAAGTTAGAAGTATAATTTCACATTATAGATGTTTTTAACTATGCGGAGCAAACATCGAACATTATACTTAATTTACAATCGATAATAGTATTTTGAACCATGAAAACTTGCACGTATTTACTTTCGTATAACTGCAATAAAACCATATATTTTCACAACAACAGTATCGAAACAGCACATTAATAATATACATAACTATTAATGTTGCTTTGTGTCAGGGAATTTTTAAATTTACCTACATTTTTAAGTAAAATAATACACCAATCTTCTAGTAAATATATCTACAGATTTAATGGTTTTGAAAACATAAGTGTAGTGGTTTTATAATTCCTAGTAATAATTGTGTAAAATACACCATATACAGTAGCAGACTGCTGGTTGGACTGGTCTGAAACAAGTAGTTTGAGCCTGCACGCACTTGATTTAAAGTAAATACACGCGCCGCGTTCCGTTACTGCTGATTTCACTGATTCAGTAATCTCAGTAACGTCAGCAGCAGTTCCGAAACTGCTGAGATCACTACCAGTCGTTTTCGCGGGCTTTTGTGTATGCACCCTGTGCGAGGCTAGACGACTACTGAGATTACTGGAGCTGCCGAGGTTGTGTAGTGTCAGTAAGATAAGTGATGGCGGGAGTTTTAAAAATGAGTGTAGAACTTATGGATGTTACGAAGGTTAGGTGATATAATTACAGGATTTTTTTTTTTTACTGTGGGACATGTACAACAATCTAACTAAAGTAATACAAGGTCAACGTAACTATATGTATGTGTATATACATATATACTTATTAATTAATAGAAGAGGTTAGAAAGACCATGCACTAAACTACCCTCGTTTAATTGGTTCTCTTGTTTCAGTTGATTAAATGTGTTGTTTATATTTACAACCTCTTTTATTACTGTATTTCCGATCATTCCCAAACTATTCTCGCTGAGTCAAACACAATTTCCGCTAACACTGAAACTGTCCCGATACTGCTGGCAGTAAACTCAGTAATCTCAGTGATTTCAGCAGTAACGGAACGCGGCCACGACTTGCTATTTTAGTTGACTTAAAAGCTTTTTTTTTTTTTTAAACTTCATTAAAAACTAAATCATTTCAACGTAATAAATAAGTGACTATACAAAGACTAGCCGTTGTACTTTTTTTGAAAGGAAAAGTACAAGCACTTTCTAAAAGTTACAAATTTACAGCACATGGACTGACAGCATTATTAGGTTTCCTGCTGCGTCCTATAGGTAGGTGATAAGATAATAGCGCATAGTGATAAATCAGATTGTAAAACTATGTTGTACTCACCTTCGTTTTCCAGGAGTTGTTTGACGTTCGCCTGGATGTTTTCTATTTTCTCTTCGAATTCTTTCGATAGAAGTCTTGCTCACTCCTGTATAAGTAGCTGCTCTTTCTGTTGATTTGTTTCGAGGAACAGACAAGCATTTATTTTTCGATTCTTCATCACATACCTTAATAACACTAGTAATTATGTCTCTTTCCTTGCTGTGCAACACTTTGTTGAATCTTTTCGGTCGCGCGCCACTGTCCATTGTCAACAACCCCTACTGTAACGAATGTGTTTGGAACGGCACGAAGCGTAGGCAGAAAGTGAAAGCAGGCTCCTCTACCTCCCCTCAACGGCCCCTTACCCCCGGGAAACTGATTACCTCACCCCCGCGCT
The DNA here is from genome assembly GCA_003012365.1 of Medauroidea extradentata. NCBI lineage: Eukaryota > Metazoa > Arthropoda > Insecta > Phasmatodea > Phasmatidae > Medauroidea > Medauroidea extradentata. Next base: position 19,464 of record PNEQ01080979.1, read on the forward strand.
ACGAGCCGTCTAGACGTTTGAAACCGACAGTATATTGTATAGCGTAAAGAAACTGAATTTTACGGTGCATTACAATTTCAGCCACCACGTCTAGGTAGTTAATGAGTCGAACAACCCAGATACGCGAGAAATACATTCAAAATTAAAGGATTATGCCAGTGTTAGTGTGGATGAAAAAAAAAATAGTCAAACATAAATACTATTGGCTAAAGAGTTGTACATAAAAAACACCTGTGCCGTAATCAGGATGTATATTACAAAATAATGAGCCTGATTACAAGAATGAAAAAAAAAAAAAAAATGTATGTGACTGAACTTCTCCACTGTGTAATCACACTCCAATACTTGGAGGTCATCGTAGGCAGGATATAGGTAATGCTGAGATACGCCCCTGTAATGTGTCCTATCAATCTGGTTGTGTTTATATAAACAGGCCCCAAGTTTAGGTGACTGGCTCATTGGGTATGTTGTCGAAAACTATTGGTTAGTAGATTAAGTATAGTACTGTTGTCAGTAGTATTGTACTAAGTTAAATAATAATTTAACGTAGGAAATACATTTTTTATCTTACGAGTAGCATCCCACTGCAATTCCCTCCTTGCTTCCATTCTCAGCAATTGCCTAGTCTGTCCAGTTATAATAACATGAAGCCTGTTCATCAACAACAATAATAATAATAGAAATAATAATAATAATAATAATAATGCTTAAAGTGTTGTATCACCAGGTACAGTATAAGTACCTTTAAGAAAAAGAACAAGTAAATTTATGTACAAAAGTGTACATGATAACAATGTATAGGCCAGCTAACTGTAATTATACGGAGACAAGACTATGAAATTATGCACAGTATGTGGATATTATTTTCACAATGGAAGGAGGGGGAAGGGGGGGGGAGACAGAAATATCTATTATATATTGTATTCTCTAACACCTCTCTTTAACATAATCTCAATGTACTTGGCAACATTGTAGAATGTGCTTTGAAAACCTTCATACATCTTACTAAATTATAAGTATTTTCTTACTTTTCACATCATGTTTTGAAATACTAAGTACTTACAATTAGTTTTAAATTACACAGATACTACCGATATTTGTTCCTCTTTAGAATTTCCATTTTCAAAGTTATAACACCAATTCGTCTCTAGCAGGAAGATAGTGTGCTACACTTATAAGAGATAGTAGCACTGGTAATATGCTAGTATATTCGGCCAAGAGATAGCAGCACGCATGTTGTATTGAATATGTCATTTGCGTCGACAAGCAAAGTTAATATAAACAGTGATATAGTTCACAAAACGTATTACATTAAGTAAAAATGAAATAATGTATTTCTGTCTCATTCCAAGCAACATTTCAGTTGCGTTTGTTATTCAACGAGGATAGAATACAACTTAAATGTCTGCCATTTTCATGAACTTTGTCTCGTAACAACACCCCAGAACCCAATATTTGTATACAGAATAGGCCACCTGGACAGTTGAATAGGTAAACCTACAATGACTTTCTGGTAAGTTAACCATTCTTGTTTGAGTATGAAAGTCTAAGACTTGTAAATTGCTAGCATATGAAGCTGCCTCATAAAATGCATGCCTGAACCGAAACAGTTTTATTAATTTACTTTACATCTTATTTTTCTACCAGAGAGATAAGTTACCATTTCCTAGACATCTTCACGTTTTCCCTGACCACTTGTTTCATATTCCCTGAACTTTCCAGGTTTTCCTTATTTTCCAGATATGTAGCAGTCTGAAGACATTCAAAACCTGCACACAGTATTGTGCACGCACTGAACAAACACCATGGAGCAGCCATTACGTTCATTTACATCAGGTATGTCAAACTCAATTGAACTACTGGCCATTTTCATCCGTAGAGAACAAAAGTCGAGCCACACACAACATACGGACTCCACCTTATTAAAATTTTTTTAAACTATATTTTATTTCAATTGTTCTAAAATGTTCGTTTGGAGGTGAGAAGGGCCGCTACAAAATCCTCCGAGGGCAGCATGAGGCCCATGGTCCACCAATTTGACAACCCTGATCTATATCAATAAAGTACAGAGACATAACCAAATCAATAATATTGCATATTACAGAGGTTACATGTGTTGTACATGCTTCTGAACTTAGAAAGCATTCCATAAAAGATATTTCAAAATTTAAATTACCATAAAATACGCACATGGTTAACAGGTATGTAATATGTACATATACGTTAAAGGAAACTGTCAACTTAATTTAAGAAATGTGAATTACACACAGATTCTGAACGGTTTCAAAATCTCAAAGCTATCACAAACAAACAATATACTTTTACAGAGTTTGTGAGGTTACCAAAGTTTTATGTTAGTTTATCCAATTCAACACTGCATCTGAATTAATGTACATAGCTTTGCAAAATAAAGCAACTGAAAATCAAAAGCACCTACAATTTTATTAAACTGACAAATATAATATACATAATCTGTTATATACAGATAGAAGTATATACACATGTTAGCTGAATAGGTAAAATACATAGTGTGAACTTGTTGTATAGTGCTCAAGTTGGCAGCAGTAACAGGGCCAAACTGGTGTGTACAGAGTGTTTGTCTTCAGTGTGGTTGCACTCAGACAGGTTGCCGCGAAGATGCTTATGATGGGACCTTTTGTGATAATAAGAATGAGACTGAGATTCAGTAAATAAAATCATCAAATTTCTGCAACAAATATAACAAAAACTAAATAATAATTTTCATATGAACAGAATCTGGGCCACAACAGGCGATCCTACGGGATATCGTAAACCTACATTCAGCTAGACTTACCATTACACCTTCATCTGAGTCACAGTCAGGCTATGTCTATGAGGTCAGGAAGGAAGTTGAGGGCCAGATAGGAGTTCGCCAAGTTGGTATAGAAGGCACTGGAGGTTAGGGATCCTGAGACAGGGATGTATTGGATTCAGAAGGAGGTCTCCACCACCGCTCAACGAGGCACACTGTTCAACGGCCACGCCATTGTTCGGCTGGCATTACACACACCTAGTGGATCAGCCTTCCTTAGCACCCCCTCCTCAATACCCGTTTCCATCTCAACCCCATCCTCGCCTTGTGGACCCCCATCCGACGCAACTTTTAACCTTGGCACCTCTGTGCTCTCCTGTCCGGGGGATCAGCACCCCATTGTTGCCACTTCCTCATATCCATCCACCTTCGGCTACACCTACTGTGGAAGCGCAACCTCCAGTGCAGTGCTAGTTTCCCTCGCTGTAATATCCTTTACGAGGTGGAGAGAGAAAAACGAGGAAGATGGCGGTCGACGCTTCAGGAGTGCATCCTAGGCTTAGCACGCTGCCACCTCGCTAACGCACCCTCGCCGACAAACCACCCGCTCCACACCAAGACGTATCACGATTCTACTACATTTCAACCTTCCCTAACAACCATAAATTGTTACACTACATTAGAACACTCACAGAAAGACCTGCCTATATACACTGACTCCATCACTCGTAATACCGCCTCAATCAGTCGATATTAAATATTTCACGTATCCTATCAGTATTGGGGTCCTTGAGCTGATAAGAACTAATTCCTACTTTCCGCGCCATTTTATATGGACCATGGAAGACGTCCACTACTCTCCATTTTCTTACGAGCTTTCGACGACACAGACACGACCTTAGCGAGAACACAATTTCCTATACTAGGTGTATCTGGCGGCCTTGTGCCAGTTTTGCGCTGTCTCCATGTCCTTTCTTTTTTCCTAGTTTGCAACGCCCTTGCTATGTTTCTTCCGACATCCACAGGAGGCTGCGTAGGAAACAAAATAGCCTTCTCTCTCCATCTTGGTGGTTTTATATCCCACATTAATTCATATGATGTTTCTCTCCGGATACGAAACTTACTTTCGTACCTTGCCTGGCAAATCATAAAATACGTTACAATGGTGGTTAAGTACCGCCCTTAGTTCCTTTTGCTGCCCCTGGGAGAGTGGGCCTACCGAGTAGTCGGCAGCTCTGGTGGTACACGAGTCCGGGTTCGGTCCTTGCTCAATGTCATCTCCCTTGTACTGTATGTGCACCCACCACGTGGTCATAACTGACTGGTCTATTTGGGGACAGGTGGTAGTTGTTTCCGTCCTCCAACTACCTCTGCGTGCGAGGGTGTGCTGATATGCCAAATTTCCGCAGCTGTTAACTGCTGCCCTATCCTGTCTGCAGTGTCTACTAACTGCTCGTTTCTTTCCTGGACACTCACTATATGCGAAGCTGTCTCTTCTACTCGTGGCGATACCCTGTTCAAATTCTCCTCCACTTGTTCGCATACAGTCTGGCTCGCCTGACTCAAACATTTTTTCCTCTAACCTAGACAGCATCTGTTCAGTCTGTTGCCTGATTTGTTCAGTCTACTGCCGCAATAGTTCCACATGCCATTCTGCCTGTTGCTCTATCATCACCTGCATTTGTACAAGAAATGACTCGAATTGGTTTCCAACTTGCGAGACATCCTGTACCAACCCAACCATTTCACCGCTCGCCGTCCCTGCGGGAGACTTTTGCCCTTGCTGGTCCCCTTGCTGTGTTACCGACCCCTTGCCTTCACTTTTCGAACAAGGACTGTTTACTTCAGCACGCGAAGAACTGACACCCAATAGCAAACTACTAAGTGGTAAATCCTCGCCAATGAATTCCACGTCGTTACCTGCCATGACAGGGCGAATTGTGGCCAGATATTGATATAGGGGGCCGTCCAATAACCACAGTTAAAGCACACAGCAAAATACACTACTTTAACTTAAAAAAAAAAAAAAAAAAAAAAAAAAAAAAAAAAAAAAAAAAAAAAAAAAAAAAAAAAAAAAAAAAAAAAAAAAAAAAAAAAAAAAAAAAAAAAAAAAAAAAAAAAAAAAAAAAAAAAAAAAAAAAAAAAAAAAAAAAAAAAAAAAAAAATGTAAACTACAGCCTGACCATGCAGCATGCACTGTAACACCTTTAAAAAAAACCACACACACACTATACTGAAGATTCTCGCCGCTGCCCGTTGCCACCGCTTGATGTTGCCTGAAAGATAAGTTCTTTTTAACATCGCTGCTGTCTGCTGTGAGATCCTTCCTGGTTCCGTAGATGGTGCCTGCAAATTTTAATTGAAAGATTCATCTCACCAATCTGTTGACTGCTTCTGGGACACGCTGCAAGCCTTGCGCTCCTGAGACCTGTAGGCGGATGGTTCAGGATCAATGCCCAAACCGAGCACTGCATGGCTGCGTCACTGGCTCTGGGTGGTGCGTTGCCTCTCGGTGGTAGAGTTGTGGTGGTGCCTTTGCAGCGGTGATGTGCCTGGTGCAGCGGTGATGTGCCTGGTGCTCCTTCGTTGCTCACTCGAAAGTCTCATTCACAGTCCACACAGCGTGAAACCTTCGTCGGCAAACACGAACCTTAATCCCGGGTGTGGTTCTTAAGCCCGAAGTTGGTGCGATACTTCTACGATGTTCGTGTCTTTGTAGTTTGCTGTTTGTCATAGTGTAATGTAATGTATGTATGTATGTATGTATATATATATATTATTTTTTAACTTTTGATTATTATTGCAATGTTAGGATTAATAAAAACAAGATCTTATCACTTTCTATAAGTCGATGATGCACAGAGTTACTGACTCCTGCAGGCGTGGCTAATAATCATACAGACCCGTCAATCTAGTTGAGTTAGTAGCACCCCCCATCTGCCGTCGACGTGGATTAAGTGGTCTTGTCGGCGGTCTGCCGTCCCGACCTAGTGACCCTTAAAATCCCGCTTAACCACCGCATTTAACGTCGTGCCGCCGATCAACTTCACTCGCCCCATCGTTGTTAATCAGCTGATCGGGTCGTCTCATCGACGCCCGAACCCCCGAAGTCCCGCAACGACACGAGCACCACCTCGCGACCTCCTACGCCCACAATCAGTTAAGATCTCCTCCTCTCCACATTGGCCGAAAACCCGCCACCGATCCCGGTGTTGGTAATCCAACCAATGGGAAGAGAGCATGCAGAAACCGCCCCGCCTACCGAAGCCAGCCCTGTAGCACACCATCGCAGCATTTATTTAATTTACATATTTCGTTTCAAAATCTGGACAATTCTCATTAGTTTACTTAACTTAGATTTCTTATTTAAATTAACAGATTACTCGAACCAAAAGTCTAATGTATATTATTTTGCATTGTCTCTAAGCCTCCTTGCCATAAGCTGCTGCATCTCTCTCCCCCTACTGACCAGAGTGGCCTAGCGGAGGGGTGTGGGACGAGTAATGGGCAGGATGGCGCCAAGCTTCCGCGACACCATCTGCTATGCCGACCCGAGGGAACGGCCCCGATTCTCAACATCTTTCTCTTATTTAATATCATGTCAACAAAAATCCTCATAGCATATTTTGCGTAGCAGATTCGGTATCATGACGCGATACCAAATCTAACGAATGGTCGCATGACCAGACAATTCCAACTTAGAAGATTACCCTAATTAAGTACATATTTTCTTAATACATTCTTGCACCAATACCTGAACGTTACAAACATAAAGATATTTAAATTGATTTAAGTTCCAGAAATTTACCAATTAGACTCACGTTTTTCAAAACATGTAAAAACATAATAATAAATAACACAACTTAAATATAAATACTGTATTCGGCGTTCACTTCCTAAGAAATTACCCAACATTCTTTGCTCTTTGCCCCCCTCTACAAGTCTGTCTGACCACAAGTCACCTTAGCATACTTGAACACAAATAAAGAAAACATGAAATAAACTGAGTTACAATGATTTTACACAAAACGTTACTTAAATAAATTCCATAAAGTCACATGCTGATTCAAATGAGTCCAAACACTTTTAGTTTATCTTGAAATTTAATACTCATGTGGAATTTAGTATGGTTACTCTTGTTACACATACAATAACTTAATGTTACATCGAAACATAATTAATATTTTATTCTTGCACCCCGAGCAGTAGTTTAGTTACCAATAGTGAAATTGACTCATGGCTCACCGCTACTAATAACACTCTATTATTGCTGTTTACTTAGTTTTAGCAACATTGCTGGTTTAACAAGCTTTACATACTTTGGTTTCAATTAATACATACAACGTACATGAAATTCTTACTTTAGAGACAGTGAATTAAGAATTATATCAAAGGATCATTATTTTAAATTGGATGAGGTTTAGCCAGGGTGACAAAAGCACATCACTGAAATTATGCAATAAACATGCCAAGGCCAGTTGTACGCTGCTCCTGACACGTCGAGAGTTGCAACCTTGAAGATAGCATCAAACAAACCTTAAAAAAATATATATATATAAATAAAAATTAGGGTGGCACTCCTGGGAACATTACACCATGCAACAAGCAAGGCAGGTTCAGTAATAGTAAATTTTCGCAGATGCAAGCCACCTGCTTCAGTCAAGACAATTAATTCCATTTACAGATCTGGAAATTCTCGTGTACTAGTGGCCCTCGAAATAACATTAACATGTATCCAACATAATACCAAAGCTGCCTTTGGAAAATGGTCACCCTCATCCGCTGCCAACAGCTGCAGCCCTTTAATAGCCAGGATTATTCAATCAAAAGATGCAAATAGAACGATGGAGGGATGGCCTCCGAAGCACACGCTGGTAATCAAAATCCTTTTCATTAGCAAGAATTTTGTCTGTACATCTGTTGGATATCTGCAGTAAAAGCTACAGAATGAAATATAAATCGAAGTAAAATATCAAGTAAATCTTTTTAGTTTCGGTCGTACATACTGTCAGGTTTATGCACAGAATGATGTGAAATGTAATAAGACGCTCTGCTTAACTAAGACTCTGGGATCAGCGACATGTGGCCTTGTTTTATGTAATCATCCATAAATACTGTATATTCTGCTTGCAGGGAAGGAACCCTCGTCCTTCTTCGTTCCAGACCATATAGTCAATGAAGCGCCTGTACATGGTATTTGCAGAAGGTTTGGAGTCCTTAAAGAACACGCTCACGCTGTAACAACCATTTTCCTCCCTGCAACATGAACTCTCAAAGATTTCTTCACATCTACGATCATCGTGATTTGGAGGAAGAGGCACTGAAATTTCATCAATTTTTCAGATCTGGCAAACAACTTGGTCAAAAAGGGCCATGCAAGTAAACAAAGAGATACTATTAGTGTAGACAGAAGAAGAAACGCTACCCATGATTACCCAACCAAAGACTGTGGAAATGGCATCAGGTTGGTCTTCCCCTCGGTGAATAAGTCTGTCCACAACGTACATAAGGAAATAGTAGGTCCTCACCAATCGGAACGTCAACCTTTCCCAGAACACCAAAATGTGGGTTAACAAGACCAATATGTGCAAAATGACTTCAACTGCTAGCATCAAGAGGAACTGTAGACAAGGCTGTGGTAATTTTAGGCAGAACAAATGCTGTCAGTGCCAGTCGAGAACTATCTGTACCTACTGGCGTGATTATGCACGCTACCAACACCTTTAGATAGCTGCACAGATGTTTGAGAAAGCTAGTATACTTGTACCAAGGTTTTACGTTGAGCTAATCCAAGATGTCTAACACACTCATTGGTGATGAAGCTGGAATGACTAGCCGAATCCAAACGAGCTCTAACAGTCCAAGACCATCCATCAACATTTGGAAAGTTGATCAGGTCTGTCGAAAGCAGCATTGTAGAAGTGATATGAGCAATATCTCCAGTTGGAGAAACCATTGAGTGAGAAACTTGTGGTGCTGATGATGTAGGCAACATATTATCACTCTTTTGAGTGGAAAGCGTACCATCACGAGAAGATAGAACAGCTTCCTGTGCTTGGCAACTCTTTTAAAGGAAGGTAACAGGTCTGTCAAGGTAGGTAGAGCATTGCTGGACAATGTCACTTCCCACTGTGTTTGAAGAGAAGTATCTAATTTCTGACAAAGAAGTGGTAACAAGACTAAATCCCAGAGCTTTGCTTCACAGGTATCCCCAGGGCTTTAAGTGCAACTACATTTTCTGTGATGAAGGTTACCAACTTTCTCAATGATGTGAGAAAGTCACTTGAAGCTGAGGGAGTATACAGAAATGTATCCACATCAAGTGAAACAATTAATCTTTCACTCTCAAACTTATTATCTAGCATTTTCCAGACAATCTCAAAATTTGTGTTTGTTATTGGCAGAGACTGTATCATACTGAACAATTCCCCTTTAAGGGAAAACTTCTGATGAGATAACTTTTCAACAGCTGTCGAATCAGGACGGTTGGTAATAAGTGTGGAGAATAAATTTGAGAAATTTACCCACTGTATGGGGTCTCCAAAAAAGTGGGAAGCTCTAATTTTGGGAGTTGAACATGGGCCTTAGAGCTACAGGAGAGGTAGTAGAAACCATGTGTTGTGGATTTTCATTCAAAGAATTTACAAGTGCCATGGCGTAATAGTACTTTTGGTCAAACTTCTCTAGGTGTGCTACATGAGCATCAGTTGCGCCATTGCCAGCCACTCTGACAGGAAGGTCGCGCACAGTAGCGCAAAACAGAATGCACTGTGTGAAATCATTAATGACTTGTTGAGTACGACTGTATGGTCTTGTAAGTTGGCCTTCTGACAAGCGGAGACGTAATAGAGTTGTCTTTAAAGAGGGCGTGGTACATAATTCAACGCAAGAGGCATTAATCTATAACTGTAGGTTTCTTGAAGCCAATTTGCGAAAATTAAACAATAGCAAATCTAGACAATAGTTTTAGCCAACGTTTTTAACAAAATTGTTTCCAGTGTTACAAACTTCTGAGGCAAAACCTCTGATGCCAGAACATTGTGCATTAACTGTGGCGCAAGCGATCACACGTGTAACAAATTAGTAATTCTGGATAAATATTTACTCATGAAGTTGGCAAATACCACTATCTAGGATTGTCATTGAGTATTTTATTCATATTGGTTTTAAAAAAAAGCATAAAAATTAATTGTAGCTTTCAGCATTTATTTATTTACCATGCGCTCTTAAGATCTGCCATGATTTATGATGACTAATGAGCCAAGGCAGTGGCGGCCGGTCAATGTTTTGAGCTCAGTGCTCTGAATATAATGTCCCCTTTCTAAATCGCTATACTTTCTTTCCCTACTAATAATCATATTTTTAACTCAAATGTATAGAACTTTTGCTTTACATGTATTGATAAATTGCACAGCGCTTCATAGTAAGCAGTAATGTAGCCAATAAAGAGTGTTTGTAAAAAACCTTCAACTTAAAGAATTCAGTTTAGTATTGTATTAATTGGAATTTATAATTACTTTTGTCTTCTTTGAAAATATAATATTTAACAATATTCTCAGAGTACGTCTGATCAGCAGATATTATGATATGTCAAACGTGTTCAGCAGCCATAATACACACACTCACATTGTTGTACAGCTGTTGCATGGTATAGTCTGCGCCTTCACGTACGTATGCAACTTACCCAACAATACAAAACTGGTTTAGCTTGCAAAAGGAAAAAAAAAATGCCTACAGACAGTTTGTGATAATGTAAGTAGCCTACTTAAAACAAAAGCCCTGTTTAATTTGTATTGTCAGCCAGTTTGTATCTTTCCGCTACGTATTAACAAAAAGATTACCACGTGTTTTTATTTAAGTTATATTTAACTTGTAAAATCTTCTGTTAATCCCTTTTAACAAATGCTACATGCTTAACAGAGGTTGTGAAACCGAGCCAAGGACTTTTTTTTGTGGTTACATGACACTGCTCCGAAAAATGTTATCTACAATGTATAGGTACTTGTTAAATACACAAGCAATGAATACCATTAACGGCAAGTTAGTATAAATACCTGCATATAGCCTAAAATCTCAGTTTCTGTACATTTGTTCTTACTGCATTCCCTCTGTATTCCCTCACGATTAATGTGAACTAGACTCGTAGATAAAATGCCAACAATTTCGCATGTGAGACATCTTAAGACAACATTAGAGTTCAACTTGTGTAAATGCAGATGCAATTTTATAACATACGCTAATTAGGCCTACGCATATCTTCAGTCCCGCATAGGCATATCATTTTGATACGATTAAATAACTATTTCGAAAACTATAACTTAATTACGCCTTCAATTATGAAAACTAGGCATTTCATGTGCTTGTCCACTCTAAATCAACACGTACACAGCGCAGCTCGTTTTATTATCAGCTAGGCCTTAGGCCTGCAATATTTATGATTACAATCACGAAACACGTAAATAAATGTGTGCAGTTCATACCACGTCACATTCGGAAAACAAACTTGCCACTAATAAACCACGGACACAAACCTTAAAATAATGTTCCACTTACCGTCAAGCAACACAGAATTTTCACAAAAATGAATCAATATTGTAAAATTCGACTTACCAAATTATCCAATCATAAAGTGTCGGTAATGCATCCATTGTGTCAAAGACTAACAACATAGATTCTACGGCAGTTCATTATTTATGCACAGTATCACGTCAATCACATTCGCAAATTACAATAATAATACATAGAAACGTACTATTTATAAAAGTTATTCTAAGTCAGCTACACGTCCATGTGACACCGAAAATTACTTTGTTTACTAGTTTGCAATGTACAAACACGTGCGCGACACGAGCGGCCATCATTGTCAACGCGCTGACGTAACTGTCGCGCGCTTGCGCAGTAGATAGCAGGGCTACTCTGCTCATTGCACGGAGCAGGTGTTGATAAAGGCGAGGTTCCCGCACCTCTCTTCGCCACTGGCTAGGACAGGGGGTAGGAAAGGGGAGAGACAGCCGTGCGCTAGTCCGTGGGAGCCCCGAGCCAGGTTTAGACCATAGTAAAGGGCGGCTTACACGAATGAAATTATTTGAGAAAACTTCGCCCGCCTATAAAACTTAGTGCAAAGCAGTCGAACGCGTGTAAAGAAAGGTTAGAAGTATAAATTGTGGCATATTACCCGAAATTTAATAAAATTAAGTACACAATAACTTTGTAAAAGTTCTCAGTGCTACAGCACGAGAGCACGGCCTTACGCACCGCCACTGAGCCAAGGGAAGCAGAGAACGTTACTTAGTCCCTAATGCAAAAAGAATGGGCAATTGACATTTCATGTACAAAATAAACAATAACAACAACACTGCCTAACAATAACCTCACAAATTACCACCCATGTTATAAAGGAAACTAAACATGTGTATGCATGTCATTTAAAGCTTGGAGTAAAATGAAGTTGTTTAAATTTGTATCCATTGAAGCACTCATAAACATTGAAATAGCGTGCAGCACAAATAACTGAACCCTCGATGCCAGACACCAAAGCACTTTAAACATTGCTACTAAATGAAATCGCTGATAAAACTCAGAATTTATCCGGCCCAGAGGACTATTGAGCTTGAACAATCCACTTGAAGAAAATTAACACGAGACAACAAAACCAATTCAACGTCATTTTGAGTACACAAAATTGTTTGTTGTTTATTATTTCCAGCATTCCTTCTTCAATGGTGTCACAAACGTAGAAGAATCAAGGCAGAAAGTTGCAGTATATAAATGTCAGTCTCTACCTACACTACACAGGGGCCTCAACACCAACAAACAAAATTGTTGACTGAAGAGATTTTGGTCAGTACATAACATCTAGGTCTTTAACGCTAGTGAAGTGTGACATTATGAGGCGAGTATGGAGCAGCACTGGACTGAAGGGGCAGGATACGCTGACCAGCTACATCATCCGGCATGTTTCCCACATGTGAAAATCCGAGTACATACACCGCTGACAATTGAACCTGTGTTACCTTAGTGATAGGTGTAAACCTTGAAACTGTGATTATTATTGACTAGGAAATTTAGGGTATAATGATACATTTAGTTAATGTATGTGCTTGTTTCTTGTGCTTATAACTGTGAATTTCAGTATTATAAAAGAGGATGAACACTCTAAAATGCACGTTTTTATCATAATATTGTAACTTGTACTGTAAGTCCTCAATTTGCATTGAAGTAATGTTGTTAGAAACCATCATGTACAAAATGCAAATTCAGTCAGTCTAGATGCTTCCGTCTGACAACGCCAAGCGCATGTACACAGACGTGCTGTGATGACCTCAGGCGCTGCCTGATTACATCACATGGTTTTGAGCAGCATACAATCACGGAAGTACGGTACACATAGTGCACGGGAATTCTATCACAGGTTGTGCTCAGTAGTTATGGATCCCGTGAGGGAGTAACTGCACGATAGGTGAATTATGGGGGGGTTGGCCAGCTGTGCCATCACCTGAGTTCAGCACTGTAATCAGATGGTCCAAGAACCCATCAATACATCACCAATACAGGCAAACCCCCAGACTAAACATTAGATAACTCATCCAAATTTAAAATCTCCCCACTACACTGTTACGTTCCTCTCCTGACTGCTACGATCGCTAGCTACAGTCATCCTGTTGAGTACTAGTGCCCGTTTGTATCTAATAGCGAGATGTAACAAGTAGCCTACCTGCCTATTTCCCCCCCATTTATAACCACCTTCTGAAAGCCTCTGACTACCTAAGGCACCAAAATAACTAAAACCACAACTAATATCAAACGAGCCTAATTTATTCAAAGTTTGGCTTGTTTACTATTTGTTTCCCACAACAGACTGCAGTGACTCAACAGAGATATTCGTAAACTACAAAACTCTGCCTAATTTCAAGTTTTTCTTTGAAGAGACAAATTGCAATATTTGTAGGTTTTGTTCATAGCCCACTAACAACTTTGTATGTAAATGGCTATAAGAAAATGTACATAAGTATGGAAAATGGTTTTGTATTTGGTGTATATAACTTGTGTAGCATTCAGACACAGTTTCTCTTGGTTCCATGGGTATTCACTTGCATGACTACTACTTTGGATTTTATGGATTTACTATATATTCCTTTTGAAAATTTGCTGATCACTGTATTTTATTCTAGCGACGTGCTTGTGGATTGCCTATGGGCCTAAGTACGTCACTAGAGTGTGATGTATTCACAGAAGGGCGATGAACTGAGAGTGTGAGAAAAAAATTGCACCCAAGAACTGTCTCAACTTTTTAACAACAGCTGTTCTTACTACGTTAGACAATAAGAACATTTGATAACTACATAGTATGGTGCTAAAATACAGTACTTTATAGTGACTAAGAGCACCTCTAGTGTGGTTTGTGGGAAATATCTTTTTGAATTCTTTGGAGTGTCTGTGCTTTATCTCTGACCTATCTCCTTTGCCTTGCAGATGAATTTCTCGCTCAGTATCTCTACAATGGAATTTTTGTGATTCTAAAGGATTTTTCGTGGCATCTCAATGTATTTTGTAGCATTACATTTTTTCCAATAAATATTTTGTGCTCAATAGGCCTGGATTTTAATGTACAGTGATTGCGTTTAAAGCTGTGTACATTTAACTACCATATTTGTGCGCACATAGGCCGCACATTTTTTACAAAAAAAAATGAGTTCCAAAATATTTGCGAAATATTTGGGAAACAAATTTCAAATTTCTCCAAAACCAATTTGTAAACATTAAGTTGTTTGCTGTAATATTCAATGAAAATAATGAGGATGATAATAATACTCAACATCTTTGGGTCCAAACCATGTACACTAAACAAGCACGTCAACATTGCTGCGGCATCCACTTTCTCATCGCTTTTATGGCGCGTACTGGTGCTGCTGGTTGTGACTGCTAGACACGGGATGTTTTACACAGATAACGGCTGGCGCCACTGCCAAGTACGTGATTTACTCTTGAGATAGTCAGAAGCACAATATTGTTAAGTGGTACGTGATTTACTCTTGAGATAGTCAGGTGCACAATATTGTTAAGTGAACATCACATTAAAAAGTCACTTTAAAGAACTTAACACTAGTATTAGTGTATTTACCAGTAGAAAAAATTAAAGTTGCTATATACACTTCTAACACATAGGCCTACAGTGTATTTTAACACATATCTGCACTGTAATTTACCCACATAACATTACACTAGTTTACAAGATTATGACTCTAGCACTCGAAAACAACTAACTGTTAACAGACTGAATAAAAGAAAAGCAAACAACACATGCGTGTAGCTAAAAAATATCATGAGTTGGTTTGGGCGGGCGAAGTGGGAGTGGCTGTTTGCAGCTGAAGGAGGTCATGATTTGTTGGGGGGCAGAGAGGCTTGCCGACGGATGCTAGTAGGTGGCTGGTTGCGGAGGGGGCAGACAGCTACCCGGAACAAGATCAAGCAGATGCTCGCTCACCGTCGCTTCTTCTGATTGTTATGGGGTTGCCACGTTTCAACAGGCGTGGTTGTCACTTTTCAGGAATACAAAAGTCGGGGTGCGGCCTATAAACAAAATATTATTTATCCTGAAATTTTAACCAAAAAATAAGGGCGTGGCCTATACGCACACGCGGCATATGTGCGCACAAATACGGTATGTGTAGTTTTCTAGTGCTTGGGGTAATGTTAATTGTGACCTAAAAATCCACCATGTGTTCCTGCCTTCGGGTAGATTAACATTGTTTGTAGGTGAAGGATGGGGTGAATGTTGGGCCGACCACTCGACTGGCAAGACATGCCTGTCACCAGTTTGGCCCGAAGAATGGATGAGGTGAGGGTGAGATGAGTGTGATGCAGCAACGGAACGAGAGAGGCGGAGGCATTTGGAGTTACCTCAAAACTGGCGGCCTGTGAACCATTCAGTAAAGAATATAGACTTTAATTTTGTAACGTACACGTTCGTTATGGACCTGTTTTCATTGTAAACCAACCTGTACACAACCTACAACCACCAGACCAAAATGAATGAATGTGCTGATGCCCGGAAAATGGTGGCAGGGTGTGGTCTGTGTGCGTGCACACAGAGCAGCTAGTGATATTGGTCACCGCTGCTTGCTAGAGGAAAGCAACGGAAACTAACTGACTTGTTGCCTTGCCTCGAGCCCCTCTTCCCTTGTGTTGAGCTAGGTAGTATGCATGAGATGAGTGAGTGAAGAGGTTTTGGTCAGCGCTCAACATCGAGGTCTTTAGCGCTGGTGAGGGGTGATATGATGTGAGAATGGAGCAGCACTGGAATGAATGGGCGGGGGAAACAGGAGATCCCCGAGAAAACCAGTCGACCAGCGGCATCGTCCGGCATGATTCCCACATGCGAAAATCCGGGAACGACCCTGCCGGGAATCAAACCCGGATCGCCTTGGTGGGTGGTGAGAGGTCTGACCCCTCGGTCACTGCGGCCCCTGTATGCACGAGATAAGCAAGTGGCAAGGAGGATAACAATCTCTCGAAACCACCAAACAAATACTTGTTTAACAGCCAAATCATACTCCAAAAATTTTTTTTCCTGCAGAGCATAGTATACAATAGGGTGGATGGTACTTGAACAAATAAGATATTCCTGATTTTTTTATTATGTATACATGTTCTTCGTTCATTCGGGCTCAAACCTCCCCATCATTACTGTGGATAATCTAAGAGTCTACTATAATTAACTGTTAATTGGTGTTTTTATGGTTTTATCAGTGATTAAATAGTTTTTGTACAGATAAAATATTATTTAATGTTTAACTTTATTCCCTTTGAAATTATAACAGCAATGAAGGATTGCACTAGAAACGAGGTCGCCCCTTCTTGAGCAAACTGGGTATTTTCTCCTAACTTACTACGTAAGCATGTTACACAGTTCTACACTCTGTTAGGTAATTCCCAAATATAAATTTTCTACACACCGTACGTGTTTCTGACAACACAATCAACTGTGTCCTGTTAGCTGAACAATGCATGAAAAATTAAAACACGCAAGTGTTTGGTAGAATCTCATTTTTTCTTGGGCTTTCTCTTTTGTGCCATTTCACCCAGCTTGGCTTTGAGCTTGCGCTCCGTGAAGCCATGCTTGATAGGGTCCGCAGGTCGAGGAGGTGGCCGCAAGAAGTTGGAACGCGCGTGGGCATGTGCAGCTTCTGCACAGCCGTGAACCTCCGGCATGCAGTGGGCGAGGCAATACATTCTGCAGCAGTGCTGGCATAACTGTCCAAACAGTTCCGTTCCTTTCCCACAGCCACTTTGAGTACAAGTCTTGTTGTCTTGCTGGAACTTGCGAAGGACCTCGTCGTCAGTCTCCTCCACTCTCTTCTTACCCTTCCTCTCCCTGGTAGCTGGTACAGGGACGGACTCAGCGTTCTTGTGGCGCCTGTGCCGCTTCTTGAAGCTCGGTGGGTCTTTATCAGTCTTTTCATCAGTATGCGTGTTGGAGCCCATCTTCTCACATTTAGCATTCTCATCCATAGTGTTCACATATTTTGGCTCTGATAAAGCACTAAGTGTACCGCACTGAGACGAACACTGACCCGAATTAGCTCCGCAGAAATCGTCCACACTATTGAGCACGTCATAAATACCATGGGAAATTTCACTGAAAGATGCATCACCTTCATCGAGTTCGGAACCTGAAAGTTTATTTTCGGAAGTTGTTAGGATCTCATTGAAGTCATCCAAACTTGCACCATCATTACTCTCGATGAGACTACGGCTTACGCCTTCATCTAGTGAACCAGCAACAGTGGCAGGGCTGACAACTTTCTCTACGACTAACTGACGTTGGTCACCTGTGCCCTCACTGTAGTGTTTCAAGCCTAGTTTCTCACACTCTGAATGTAACCGCATCCGAGCATATGACGTAAGCTTGCACGGGAACTTATACACACTTTGCGACTTGTCCTCCACAAATTCTTGAAGCATGTTCATGCACTTATCGAGTTCCACATCCAAACCCAAATTCTCGTTTCTTACAACTGGAAAACTCTTCTTCTCCTTGTTTTTCATATCTCCAGCAGTTTTTCCACTCCGAGGAATAACTGTAACACATAGAGCATTCCAGCGTTAAAAACTCACTACAAACAAAAATACAGTACAACTGTAGTAAATTAACTTTTACTCAGTAAGGCAATGTTACAGACCTTCCACTATTTACAAAAGAAGTCTGATTAAATATATTGTAATTTCCGATAAACTCATACTTATATGCAATATTGTTTCTAATAATAGAGATTCTATTAAAAAACCATATTAAAAAAAAACATCTTAATATTATTTATACCTATATTATTCAAAAATGTGCAATACACTACCAAATACATAGAATAATTATCCACACACAGTTGTAAGACAAAAAATTCACAAAGTAGATACAGATTAATATGCATTTAATTAGGCTAGTAAAATCCTAATGTACACAATCATTCGTACCATCGACATCCACTATACAGTAAAACCCCGCTCGTACGGCACTCGGTTCATACGTACATTTCTCTTGTACGTACAGATATCCGCAAACAACAAAAAAATAAAATGGAAAAAATTGAAATTTTAGTAATTGAAAATCAGTCGCAGAGATCTATTAAAACCTTGTTATAAGTCGCAATATAGGTGTAAGAGCTCAGCCCTCAAAATAATGTGTTTCTAAATGAAAACGGCAAAAATTCATTACAAAACAATGTTACGTGCGAAGCTGCAGAGCGCGAGATGGGTCACTGACCTGCCGCCAGCTGTTTCTCAGAGGGGCACCCGCTTCTCTCTCGCTCGCTCTATCTCTTTCTCCCTCTCTAGCGACGTCTGTGTTGCTCATCATAGCTCATGCTCCGCACATTGCTGCCGCTGCCAGCCAATGACGGCACTGGGTGGGCATCACAAGCAAAAAAATAATATAACTCCGCCATTTTCCTTCTCTTCTCCCCCCTCGCCCTAACTAGTCACACTCGCAGTGGCACCATTCTTCCTGAGGAATTACTTTCTATGTTCACGTTTTCGATTTTTGCTTTTGTTCACGGACTAAGATTTGGACTTTGATTACAATTTCGAAGTGGAAAGTGTACATGTCAAAATATATTGGCTACATATAATTTCGTAATAGGCCAAATATAATCGCGAGCCTTTTATACATACCATTGTGAAGTTAGGCCTACATGCTAAGCTGAGGCAGTATATTTTTATAGTCATTTACCGTTAATTTTACTTGTTCATGTTTTACGGACATTATTTTGCACATAATTTCATTGGATAGTTTCACTAATCTATGTTTTATCACAGGAAGTAAGATAAAATACTTTATTTTCTCACAAGAAACATGTAAACGTAAGTTGTATCGTACTGTTCAGAGGCATTGCGCTACGTGTTTTCATTTATTTTAACTGACTTTGTAATCTTTTTTGGAAGAAATAAAGTATAATTTTAGTCAGAATTTATTATCGCACTATACAAAAGTTAACTTAATATATAAAAAAGACGTTAATAAAACTTCTGCCCCGTACAGAGAAACTAACATGCCTTGTTTATAATCGTTTACGTTTAGAAGTTACTGACGTACATTTCGGGTATTATTTTGTTTATATTGCAGAATCCTATCAAAATTACTATTCTTTATCAACCTGAAACAGTGTTAAACGTCTTATTTGCCGGTGGCATAAGTAAACACGGTAAACATTTCCCGCTGCACGTAAAGTTAATGGCGACGTTGCGTTCTTGTTTTTCGTCGTTTTATTTACTCGTTTATTTTTTACACACAAATGGAGTATTAGTTTACTCTGAATATTTCGGGATACTAAGATAATATGTGTAAGAAAATCTGCTTTCGGATAAGTCTCTTGAAAACGTGAACGTATCCTCAGAGACTTCTTACTGATTCTCTCACACGCCTAGGCAGAGAGGAAAAAAAAGGTGGGGGAGGGAAAGGGACTGTCAAGCCGAAATTTAAGTCCTATCGGTTCGTACGGACAACTCGGTCGTAAGGACAAATTTTGGGGAACCGTGAGTGTCCGTAGAATCGGGGTTCGACTGTAATTGTTTGTGCAAAAATGTACTAAACTTGTGCTACACATTTTACATTCACCAGATTGAAGTAATAACATTAAAATGAATGTTTATAAAGGATTTATAAACACAACAGTATTTTAAATTAGGTACTGTAACTCAGAAAATTAGCACTGTTCAGATACTACAAAATGTTTTCTATGGTAGGAGTAAAGGACATGCTTCAAAATAATAAGAAACAAAAATTATTTTACAGGATAAAAAAAACCAATGTAATGAATTACACACTAAAATTAATTATGTTTACTTGTTTTTAAATATCTCATGTTTTTTAAAACTCTATTTCTTAAAATTGTTATGACCGTTGTAGTAGTAGCAGCCAACATTACAGTAGTGGAATAGTATTCGAGAACACTCCACATTCCAAACTGTTGGACCAGAAATGAGTAAATTTAAGGATGGCTTTCCCTTATACTATAAGCACCCATTAAGAAGCAATAGGATAAATTCCTATTTTTTATTATATTTTTACTTAAAAGTGAGTTTAAATTTCATGAACAACGGTACCATTCTTTCTTTCATCGCATCTGTGTAACTCCAGAAAAACTTAAATTAAATGAGCAGTCTGTTTTGCGTGGCAAAAACGTGAACTGCCATGTTTAATTCCCTGTGACGTCACGATGCTGTGTACACTTTAATGAACGTAACACACAAATGACAGTAACATATGTTCAAGTTGTGAAATTGAGGTAAATAAAGTACAGTACAGTAGTTTATGCGGTAAATTCGAGTATGGCTTGAACTCCGAAGAGTATAAGTGTGGATTGTAGTTTGTTTGCGCAGCAATAAAATGCAATTTATTCGGAATAAAATAATAACTTAGCGCCGTCTGATAAATCAAGGTGGACTGCATGGTTTAAGCTTAAAGAAGAGACCTAATAGACTACTATTAACGACAAAAAAACAGTATACGTATGCAATGCTGTATTTTGTACAATATGACATGGTTGGTACAAAATAAATAAGATCTTTTAAGTTAAAAATTGCTGTGAAAAGCACACATTTTTCGACGAAATCTCTGCAGTTGTAGTGTTTTGGCTGTTCCTCTGGCTGCAGCAATGTTATTAGCCAATAGGCGAGTTCAAGGCACCCGTGATTGGCCGATAATTCGAGTGGTGGGCAGGATCTTGCGAAACTTGCCCAGAGATGGCAGCACAGCTGTCTCAATGCCGTTCGCGAGAAAAGTAAAAATTACTGAGAGAAATATGTACTTGCAATAAAATAATTGATCTGTCATATGTATTACTTTACAGACTCTTGCAACCAGAATGTTCGATCATAGTCTGTGCCAGGTTTGGTTAAATGCATTCCATATATTAGCTCGATAGGTTCACTTTTTGTACCCATATGAACTTCGTTCTGACCTTTCAAACCTAAATTTATGATTATATACCGGATCTGAAACATTGAACTGAATTCGTAGTAAGTTATTATCTCTCTAGAATTTAAATTACTTTTACATAATGTGACGTGCACTGGCACGTAGCACTTACTTGGCCTCTTATCACACAGTAATGTCAATTTTTTTTGTCGTAAAATGTTTTTTTTTTTTTTTGTAATAACAAATTAAGTAGTCCAAATTAACCAGGTATAAGGATGTATACGGCGGGATCCAACCTATTAATTGGGGATGCGAGTAGAGAAATTTACATTAAAATTTTCTTTTTAATTTTAAATTTAACTTTAAAGCA
>PNEQ01080983.1:0-26121 GCA_003012365.1 Medauroidea extradentata
AGAAGACCTCAAGAGTGAAGACAGCGGTGCACTCGGGGTGCTGCGCAGCACATGGTGAGCCATCACCACTTCGGACTGATAAGGTTGTACATTGTCATTGTTAGAAATACTGTTGATTGGATATATGACTGAATTTTATTGTGATTTATAGTGTTTAATTAATTGATGGTAGACTTTTCTTGTGCTTTAATTGTCAAAGCTAATTAACGTGTCTGTGACACAGGAGTAATTGTGTGCATAACTAATTGTGTTGTGAGAGTTCTAGTTGATTACTGTTATGTGTATTTCGTAGCTTTGTGAGCTATTAAATCCAGTACTTAATTTAACTCTTTTATTTGTAATTATAGACCTCTATCCCAAAGAACTCATGGGAATTGCCCACATATAAAGTTTGTGCTCTCAAACTTGTAACAATATATAAACGAAATTTTTAACTATAATTATTGGATAGTAGAGCAAAAAGAAAGTGTGTAAAGTAATTAATTTTTTATTACAAAATATCATACGAATAAGATATTTTGGTCAGCATCTAGGTCTTTGGCGCTGGTGAGGGGTGACATGAGGTGAGTATGAAACAATGCCGGAACGAAAGGGCGGGAAAAACCGGAGAAACCCGAGAAAACCCGCCGACGAACGGTATCGTCCGGCACAATTCCCACATGCTAAAATCAGGGGACCAACCCCGGCGGGAATCGAACCCGGGTCGTCTTTGTGGGAAGCAAATAGTCTGGCCATTCGGCCACCGCGGCCCCCAAACATATAAGAAGGGTACTCGAGGGCCAGGGTATCGCACCACGAACTGCATATTTACGACAGTGCGCTCCTAGGCCCCTACTCTCTGACATGAGATGAGGCCCTACAATGGAGGGCGTCGAATGAGAAGGGCGGCGGAAACGGGAGAGCCCGAGAAAGCCCACCGACGATTTCCACAAGCTAAAATCCGGGGCTCGGCTCCTCCGGAGACTCGGACCGCCTTGGTGGGAGGCGAGTGGTCTGACCACATGGCGAGGTAGGAGCGAATGTGCTAATTTTGTGTGTTGGTAGCTTATACAACACCGAGTCAAAAATTGGTTTTATTTTGCCCGCAAACTATATTCAATGAGAGTAATACCCCAAAATCGACTTTAAAACTACGATCCAGCATTATTAAATTAAGCAATCAAACTATGGCCAATGTCTAAACAACGAAAGAGCACGTATCCTCACTTTTAAAAAAACTAATCAAAAATACAATGTCAGGGGAAGCATTAACCCCACTACATCACTTCACGAAAAAAAAAAAAATTAAAAACCAATATTCAAATTTTCTCAAAATAACACACTTTGGCCTGACTCATCCTGCACAACCATCGTAAAATTCCAATACCATGGAAATTATACACAGAAAACTTAGCGCGAAGATTTAAAATCTTCAACATTCCTGCAGTGTATGAAAGTATTTTACGTAGGCTTTCATTAGTTGAGTCTAAGAATCGAAAAATGTTAGTTTCTTACTCTTCGCGTTTAAGCTCATAATTTCTGCAGATTGTAGAGGAAGACTTTATGAACGTTAACGTGACTTCGTTTCAGCTGAGTAAACATTTACACGAATCACTTCTGAGTACATTGACTTTGTAGGTTAATAAATTATTAGTAGGTATTTAAATATTTGTGTTACGGCGTATTAGGTTTTTCATTAATTACTTATTCAAGTAATAAGTCAGATGATTTTTGTAACTTAAACAAAAAAAAAATCGTAGCGAAAATTATACAGGTCAAAATTTATATCCGTTGACTTCAGGTAAGATTAGAACAGGGCCAATTTTCCTCGAAGAATTTCAGCTCACACAACAGACATTTGGCAGAACTTAGCATCTGCCAATGTGCGACAAGAACACTGATATTATGTTAATAGCTTAGAGAACTGTCCGTCAGCAAAATAGCGTCGTAAATATGTAAAGTAGGTTCTTCGCTACACCACGGCATAGTGTGCTACCGTTAAAGCTACAGAAAGACTACCTCGAGCAATAAGAACGTTGACGCCCTAGACCGGTTCTTCGTAACCTATGTAACGAGGACGGCAAGAGTTTATGTAACTGAATTGTTGGTTCCGTTGCAGTACAGAATAATGCACTTGCGCTCCAACAGCAGTTACGTAATGGCGAGGCGAACCAGCCACCTCATCAAAAGGTCGCCGCCGGTCGTAGTATCAACTTGGGATCAGTAACGAACATGAAAAATTCCTTTCTTACGTAGTACCAGAATTGACTATTTCACACATACATAACTTTCCAAGCCAGCCTGTTCACCACAAAAATCATTCATTGCACTATTCTAAACACACAATGGTAAACATACATTGGAAAGAAATATTCTAGCAAAACAAAGTGCCATACACCGAGTCGAACGATTTTAAGAGCATTTGCACGTGCTTTGGGAAATAATCGTCGTACTTGAACATAATGTTCTACACTGAACGTGCCAAATGACTAACCTATTCATGTTTGTTAGGATTTCCAATTACAGATCAATGGATAGCAAAGCAATGACTTCATGCCAAAATCGACTAATTTTAATCAACTTTGTGTGCATATCATGAAAGAGGAGAGGAAAAAGACAAATTTGAAATTCTGGCTTGGCTAGACACGTGGACTATAATTCATTGGGATCACGCGGACACTATAACAGATTATACAGGATGTTATCAGTACAGAGGTTACAAACTTTCAGGAGAGAGATGCTACACTCAGACGATGGGAAATCACACAGCAATACATGGTCGGAAACACTCTCCTGGCGCGGCAGTGACGATGCAAAACACAGGACAGAAAGGACACGAACAAGAGGAGGAAATACTTAGAATTTATTGGTTTGTGGACATACGCCTAGCAATGGCGCTAGGGCCACGATTTTGTCGCGAAAAGAATTTTGTCCCACTTTGTTTCAGTGACTCATGTGAACATCGGCAGTTCTGTTTCAAGGTTATTGACAGCGTGTCTTTGTTCAGACACGTTTCTCATTTTACTGAACCAATCAGAATAAGATTATTGTGAGTCTGTACGTCTCTTAATTTGCCAAGGCAAGTGAGAGTAAAATCATCCAACCACAGACGACGTAGCAGAACTGCAGGTGTGCACATGACGCATCGAAACCGAACGTTGCAAAAAATGTTTCGCCAAAATCGCGGCTTTAGCCATTGCTCATGTTTTGCTGATTAAACTTGTGTTGAATGGGAAAGTACAAAAACGAACAAAAAACCGACATAAAAGAGATACACAAAACAGGAAAAAAGCAATCTCAGAGGAATTCTGTCAGTTTTTTTACTAGACAAAAAAGAATTCTAAAGATAGAATTCAGTCGAATATCGACAAAACACCCAGAACTGTCTTTTGTATCTGGGTGTAGTGTCGATATTCGACTCAATTCAATCGAATTCTTTGTTGTCTACTACTGATAGAACTCCTCTGGGATAGCTTTTCTTTTTTCGTTTTTTTATGTGTATGTTTTAGGTCGATTTTTTGTTCTTTTTGTACTTTTTCATTCAACACAAGTTTGATCAGTAAAACATGAATATTGGCGTGTGTCCACAAACCAATAAAATCTAATTGCGAACTCTCATTACAACGAACATTTGAAAATCTCAGGAGAAAGCATTTTATTAGCCCAAATGCAGCAAAAATGTTGGGAAGTCTTTGGCTGGTAAAGACGATCGATGTCTCTTTACGTTCTTTTTTCTTAGATTTTTCTGTAAAACATGTTTTCTGCTCTTGTTCGTGTCCTTTCTTTCTTGTGTTTAGTGTCGTCACTAGCGCGCCAGGAAAGCGCTATGTGATTTCCCATCGTCTGAGTGTACTCTCTCTCTCTCTCTCTCTCTCTCTCTCTCCCTCTCTCCCTCTCCCCCCCTCCTTCTAGAAAGTTTGTAACCGCTGTACTGATACATCCTGTATAGTTCGCCCCATCACCTCTAGCCGCAAGGCGCTCCCAAAATGCAATACAACAAAATATTATTTCTGATGTTTTATTCCTCAGCTTGGTTGCCAAAATGTACACAGAGCTATAACGCTACTCTTTGTGCTTTAAAATTTTTCAGTAACTTTCAGATACATCAAAAATGTTCTCCCGCCATTTATAAGTTATGTCGACCTACGTAGTGCAAACCTTTGAAATGAGAATGAAATACAAGTTATATTTGCATTCGCTCTATGACAATTTTAAAAATAATTACAATGTACTGATGTGTAGCGAGCTGAGACTGTCTTAGAACAATAATGCAACATCTAATGACGTCTTTTGCTAGAAGGCTGTTTAAAATGTTACGAAATTTTAATTACCTAAGCAAAATATTATCTGCTACACAAATCAGAAAAAAATATTTATGTCGTTTTTAGACTGCTTTGCTTTGTAGTATACTGTTTAATTTGAAACTTAATTTTATAACAATTACTTAAAACATAGATAAACGAACTGAACAATTTTAAATCAAATTATGGTGGTCTATATAGGATGACGTTCGACTTATTTAAAGTTGACAATAGTGATAGATGAGATAAAATGGAACATAATTTATGAAGGAACATGCATGGTAAATATAGCCTCACGCCTGAAAATAGCGATACTAATAAAAAGGTATAGTAGGCAACCTAACGACAATCTGACAGTGTACCACCACATGCCGGACAACTTTGACGCTCTGTTGTTGCACGAAAATTCTTCATTTGTTACACTTGCGACGTTAAAAGTCGCAGTAGCACAAGTACCATAGAAATGTTATACGTCTGCTCAGACATAATAATAAACCTAATTTCAAACACTGATACACATGCATTTTTGTCAAAACCTGACGCCACATTTCATTCTCAATTTCAAACGCCGTCTGTGAAATTTGCACTAAACTCAGGTTATATTTCCAATTTCAAGGGATCCTTACAGAGTCTCGTAGAGCATAATGTAAAACGGGATGATTAGAAACACTGGGGTGAGTAAAAACACAACTTTAAAGCAAAATTTTAGGTATAAATTCTTTTTAAAAAATTCAATTTTTACGTAGACAACTTAAAACTGTTTACAAACAGTAGTTTTATTGTATATATATATTTTTAAAGCAAAAGATGTAAGCTAGGAATTTATTTCTTATTTTTGTTTCTATTCACCCCAGTGTTTCTAATCACCCCGTTTTACGGTACGTTACATGCACCATTTGGTTTGATTTTCCATGAAGTATATGCAAGTGGCGTTTGCGAACATTTTTCAGGTTAATCTTGAATTTAACATTATATTAAGAAATAAAATGTGTGCATCGTATACAAAATACGTGATGAACAAGTTCGTAAACTTATACACCCTTAAGGAGGGACATCACAAGTTGAGTTGGAATTACTGTTTTTTTTTTTTTTTTGTATGTTTGGTCATAGAAGTGCAAACCTAAAATATACTTTTATCGCGCTCTAGTAAAATACATCACCTTCCTATAAACTCATCAATTTACAACATCTGACAAATATTTATGTCGCAATTAAAATTTATGTTGTTGCGAGCTGCAACGATCGTGCGAACAGCGTAAATTGATGAAGTGGGTAGCAATTCTAAACGACCTCGGCGCGTACTGTGCGGCTCGCCATTTCCTTTTGTGACATGCCGTGGCAGTCATTTGCACGCTTACCTCGAGTTTCGTAAATACTCATATAAAAGTAGACGTAACGGCCTAGAGAATTCTTGTGTCTACTTTCTGCTCCCAGATGGTGCTTTGACCCTGATGTGACATGTTTCTCGGAGCTCCGAAACAAAGAGTTGCCGCGAGACTTCTGGACTCTTTATTATGAGTATAAGAAGGAGATGTGCCAGAGACTGGAGAGTCTTAACTGAAGGCATCTTGTGTGAGTGAATCGTGGAGTCAGTGACGGGTATTCAAGAGCGTTCGGCGATATTGTTTCCTGCGAGTAGTGCGACTTAAGGGCGCGGTTCACATCAGTTTCCAACGTCTTTATTTATTTTTATATTTGTACCACATATTTTTTTCTAATTTTAGTCATAAATTATGACTAAATCTTCCTCTTCGAAAATTGTGGTATCTCTCTTTACGGTTTTATATACGCCACTAAAACCAACTGACATACCAAACCGAAAAAATTCACAGTGTATAACAATGTTGTAGTCTATGATTTGACATATATAAAAACAAAAATTAATACATTTTTGTATTTTTAAAAACAATTTAAAATTTTTAAATTTTAATTTAAAAATTCTGAATTTTTTATTAAATACAAAATTATTTTATTTTTTTGTTTTTATATGTGTCATTTCATAGCCTATAACATTGTTATACACTGTGAATTTTTTTTTGTTTGGTAAGTCAGTTTTAATAATGGCATACATAAAACCGTAAAGTGCAAATTTTGACGTTTACGACTCATTACGCGAAAACTATGAGAGATACAACAATTTTCGAAGAGGAAGATTTAATCACAGTTTATGTCTGAAATGAGAAAAAAATATCTTGTACAACTGAGATGAACCGCGCCCTAAAAGAGGACCTTCGAGGTATTCTAAGCAAGGACATTGGGTCCACCTTTTGTGAGAGGTCAGAGAGACATTTTATGAACAGAGAACTTATATAGAGGACTGATGACTTTATAGCTTTTAATTTATAACCTTTATGTACATAGCAATTATATGTTTTGTTTGCTTCAGTTTGTGATATACTCGTGACTGTAACAGTGATAGTTTGTTATATTCAGGCATGTTAGTGTAGATAACTGTAAATAAATTAGGCTGTGCATTATTTATTTTATTTTGTCAATGACCTCCATCACTCAGCGTACCGTTCCCAACATGTACCAATATTATTTTTAACTATGAATATATTCTCGTCTTATCAGAATCATCAGGTAACTCGAAGCATACGTAAAAATGCGCGACTTATGCAGAAGTCATTTGTGAAATGCTAAAAAAGTTTTTTTTTTTTTTTTTTTTTTTTTTTTTTCGTAATTTCAATGGAAATATTATGATTAATACACAAAAATTCAACTTTTCCCGTCTGATGTGGATTGCCTACCTGTCAGGAAACTCTCATTCTGTTCTGAATGTCACCACAATTTCTCGAAAACGGTTCACCTGAGTGTGTTCGAACAAGACAACATTTTTTTCTTTATTTACAAGGGCTGATAAATAATTCATACACTACACTGTCTTAAAAAGCTTAATGTAAACATACTGTGGATAACCCTAATTTCCCAGGGAACGGGATTGATATTACCAACCTCGTTTGCCGAGGTTAATAACCTAAATTATAAAAAAAAAAAAAAACAATTCATAGATTAGTCACCGCAAATGGTGTCTAAAATATTTAACTTGAACATTTCTATTTTGATGAGCGCAAATGCAATCATAAGTACTATAAGACCAAATCTGACCATTTTCAACGCAGCCTCAAAAAGCTAACTATTAACACACTCCTCAATTTGCTTCACAGTGAACCCTACACATTACAGCCTGACACAACATGTCTATGAGGAAATCGTACGGTAGAATATTTTTTTATCAATAGCACAAATAACACGTTATTTATGGAAAAAAAAAATTATTACCATTAAAAAACGAAAAAAAAGATGTACGTGGATTCTATTTAAACACGTAACCACGCATTAGGCGAGTTAAATAACCCACACGGGAATTTTCCAAGTAAAATTTACACGAAGTTCTATTCTAGTATTTGCGTTTTAAGCGTAGGCCCTACAGCATGCTAAGTTAGATTTTCTAACTCCATTTAACATGACCATTCTTCTACGAACCCAATAATTACAATCTAATCTATTATATAGGTCATGAGTTTAAATGGCAATTAAAGAGTATCCGTATTTTCGGCCGTGTCCTCGACTACTGTGGGAAGCATTATCTTAATAAACTTCAACGTGTGCGTGGGTGGATAAGGAAACAAAGAACGGCAATTACGATTTTCGATTAGTGTGTCAACAGGGAATCAAACTTTAGTCATCCTATTGTGATACGTTTATTCATTACCAAGAGGGGGCGGGCGATAGATTATACGTAGACACCAGCCCCCACACTACTTCGTGATTTAATGTAAGCAAATAACAAACTGAGTTTTCCAACGATGTTCAAAATGTGATTACGATGAGCTATGCACGATAGCATTTAAACTTCTCTCTCCACCAGTTCCTGGCGTAGTAGTCAGCAAGTCCTGGGTAAGATAATTAGACACATAGTTCAGCCTACGACAAAGCAATTATTGCCATCATTTTGTGTTTCATTGCTAAAGTTCGTGGTTTCAGCGAATATGCTTCTTTATTTAAATTGTTTAATTAATTAAAATTAAATCAACACAAAAGAACCAGCAAAACTATGAAAATAATAGAAAGAATATTTCATTAAAAGAGATTCGTTTAGCTACACGACAAACGTAACAGATATGAAACCAGCTACCGCCGTAGCGCTAACTGAAAACAGGTTCAACGTCATCAGCCTGTACTACGTCTTAGTACTGAGGTGGTGATCTGTTCACTGAAGTGAAGTAGCTTCGTGCATGGTTAGCACTTGGATGGGTGACCGCAAAGGAAACTCGGCACCGCGTACCTCTGATGCATATGTTAAAGCAGGTTAGACTACCATAAAGGTCAACACATGATTCTTCATCAAGACTCATTCCGCCGCTGGCCTTACCCCAACTCACCTTATCCAGATTTCGAGCTGGCCTATAACAAGGTCTCTTTATCTCTCTTTTTCGCTCTGTTTCTCTCTCTGTCTTCCCCTGTGTCTACCCCACTGTCTTTCTCTCTCATTCTTTCCCTCTCTTTCTATTTATATTTTTCTCTCTCAATCTCTTTATCACATTCTAATCTCATTACTTCTCTTTCTCTTATATTTTCTCTCTTTATCTCTCTTTCTATCTCTATCACTTTCCCTCTCTTTCCCTATCCTCCTCTCATTCCTACTTTTCTCTATTCCTCTTTTTATTTCTCTTCCCCTCTCGGATATGGCAGCCAAGTTTATTCAGCACCCGTCTCCTCTTATCTACATTGACCCTGCCTAAAGAAGAGGACCACAAGTCGATTTAAGCTTCAAATTCTTTCACATTCCTTTGTTCTCAATATTACCAGAGCTAATCGAAGCATATGTTAATTAATTATGACGAATAAAATAATAACCATTGCAGAAGTAAATAGTGCTGTATTTTCAGACTGTAATGCTAATAGTTAAGGGCATTACAGCAGGATTTTTTTATATACAAGATGTTTCAGAGAGACTTTTGCAATCTCCGTAGTTCTGAAATTTTTGTTTGTTTAATGTCTACGTTATGTGACCTTTATTTGTGTTGATAAAATCCTTTTAAGTCTAGATTTATGCCTATCTCTAAAATCATTTTGACAGTACGCTCACGGGCGCCGCCTAACATGCGCTTGAAACGTGTTGCAGTGTGTTCGTAAACACGATTTTTTACGAAACTATTATACATGTGCTCTTTGTTCCAATATACGAAACGAAACACTTCGGTCAAAGACGGAATGTCATTGTTGAGACACCGTGCTCGTTAAAAAACCCTGTTTGCTGTTTCTAAGCCCTCCAACCTATCTTAAGCGGCCTTTTCAGACTGCCGTACTTCAAAATGTAGTAGCAAGATGTATTTGAAACTCAAATAGAAACGTGCAATGAACTTTGCTACAGATTTTCCACCAACAATATTATATGGTCACCGATTTAACTCCTATAGTAAAAACAGATCGGTGGGAATCTTGCACGCTAGTTCAGCGCAGCGCTTGGTTCGTGATGCGGCATTTGATGCACGCTTCAAGGTCACCCTTATATCTCCGTCATTTCTGTGCCTCAAACGCGCAGGTAGGCGCTGCCCTTAAGACGGCGTGGTACATAATTAAACGCTGATAGCATTAATATATAACTGTTGGTTTCTTGGAGCCAATTTGCGAAAATTAACAATAGCAATCATAGACAATAGTTTTTAGCCAACGTTGTAAACACAATTGTTTCAAGTGCTACGAACTTCTGAGGCACAATCTCTGACGCCGGAAACTCGTGCATTTAACTGCGGCGCAAGAAATCACGTGTACCGAATTAGTAATTATGGATAAATATTTACTCAAATTTAGCAAATGCCATTATTTAGGATTGGCATTGAGTATTTTATCCATATTGGCTTCGAAAAAGGCGTATAAATCAATTGACGTTTTCAGCGTTTATTTATCTACCACACACTCTTAAGCGTTTCTTGCAATAACGTCGGAAGTTTTTCGACTGGTGTAGGGAAGTGAAGATGTTTAAATAACGCTCGGCCGCGTGCTCTTGAGCCATCATGAGACGGTTATAGTAATTAAAGCTAGAGCAGTGGTAGAATGCGAGGGCGGGAAAACTGGAGAGCCCCGAGATAACCCGCCGACCAACAGCGGTCCCTGTCATGACACCCAGTAACGAAATTCAATGACGACCCACCGGGATTTCATCTCGTCTTTGGCTTTCGTACTAGAAACTCTAGAAACGAAATAAGAGAGCCTGTTGATTTTTAGAGGGAATATGTTTAGTAGGATGTAGTCTAGAATAGTAATTATCGAGCAGCTATTCTGTATAAAAAAAAGGAAACAATGTAAAAATGTAAATAGCAATATTTTATTTACCTGTGCATGTTCATGATAGTTAATATTTAATGAATGCATAACAAAATTTAGGAAAGAAAATTTTTTAAGCATTTATTTTACAGTTTGAAACCAGAGGTTACTGCAACACAGGGATTTTTAATAAAAGCATGACGAAGTTGGCACACCTGTTTTGCAATTTATCAGCTGTTAACCTACAAGAAATTTTGCTCTGCTTTTGAAGTAATGTCTCGTGTTTCATCATACTAAATTACAAGGCAAATGGTAAGTAAATTACCTTATATTTACGAGTTTTTAATGGAAAAGGCATTAAGTGTAACATCCGTAACAAAAATTAGTAAAATGTTTTCTGTACACTACAGCTTTATTAGTTTACATTGAAATCTGGGTTAGGTTGACAGTCTACTTACAAACTTACTCTAACCCCATTTAATAAAATTTTCTAGATTTTTATTACCAATAAATAGGTGTTATGAATGTTACACATATTGTAGCAACTAGAGTTTAACTAATGAATCACTTACCAATAAGATACAAGGAGCCATTTAATAAACACGAGCATTTTTTTTCTAGAATAATATACTAAATCCTAGAATTCAGTTAATGCCTGACTAATTTGATTGCTGTACCAGGTGAAGCATATAATGTTTCATAAATAGGGATCATATAGCCTATTTCAATGTTTATGCAAACTTGTATACTTTTAGTTTACTCCATTTAATTTATAACCATAAATAAATATTAATTAAGGCCCTTTGTCATTGTTACAGGATCATAGCACCAACACCATCTGCAAGTAGAGTTGCCTAATTTCGGGAGAAATTGAAGACTGAATTTCTGCGAAAAAAAAGGTAAATTACCCGAATGAGGGTAAAAAAATTGGCGCAAAAAGAAAACAAAAAAGTAATGTTCCTGACAGGATTATTGGTTCCTATGCATCCACAAGTACTCTTCGGAGAGCAGTCTTCAAAGCAAAAAGAAATCTTCCACTTAGTCCTCAAAAGAAGAGAGCAGTTGTGCGGCAGCTTGTAAAGGAACATTTAATAGTTCTTCAGAACTTTGTACTGTGACCAAACTGTCAAAGACTCATTACTTTCTGAAGATATTGATGAAAAAGTGCGAGAGTTTCTTGAAACAAATTAAATTAGTTGGCAAGCATCATCAAAAAGGGACTACATATCAGTTAAGGATAAAAATACTGGCCAAAATTCTCAAAAGCAAAAGCGCTTTTTAGTCATGGCCATCTCAGAAGGAGCCCATAAACGTTTTATGCATAAACACAAAATTAAGATATCTCTGTCAAAGTGCCATGAGTTACGGCCAAAATATATAATTCCTGTAAGTAATACACCCCATAATGTGTGTGTCTGTACACCACTTGCTAACTTTAAGTTTTTGAGTGATACCATTTCCCCGAAGTGTGATATTCTGGGGTCTTATGTGATCTATAAAACATTGCTAGAACAAATGAGCTGTGATCCAGAAAGTGAATGTTGTATGTCAAATAACTGTGAAACATGTTATCACAACATAAAATTTATATTAAAAACTGATTGTGATCTATCTCAGCAAGTGAAATGGAAGGAATGGAAAACGTGTGATGGTTGATTACAAGTGAAGGAGAACATCGGATCTCTTGAAGACATCGTAAGAAAAATTAATTTGGTTCTTCCGAGCTTCAAAAGTCACACGTTTGTGAAGAAAAAACAAGGAAAATATTTTGAAGAAACAATAAAAGAAATTGGAGAAGTGTGAAGCAGAAATTCAGGTAGATATGCTCAGAATTATAGTTTAGTATCTCAGGACGAAGTACAAAATGCTCACTGACAAAATTCACACGCAACAATTTTCACCTGTTGTTTGTGGTTGCAAAATACAACTGAATCCTATGTTGTAATAAATGGCGACTTAAGTAATTCAAAATAGTCAGCATGGACATTTTTGAAAAGGGTTTAGGCAGATTTCATGCAAAGCCATCCACACTGAAACTCGACTATTTACATATACCATCCTCAGATAATTGTGCATCACAATTTAAAAGCAAGTTTACTGTTTTTAACATGTGTTTTCTAGCGGACGACTTTGATGTACAACAGCTCAGTGGGATACTTTCGCTGCAGAACATGTTAAGGGCACTGTTGATGCGATTGGCGGTCAAATTAAAATAACAGTTTGGACCGCTATTAAAGTCAGAACCTCTCAAGTAGTCAACCAAAGAGACTTTATTTGTGTGCTACATCTTTGGTTAAAAAAAGTGTTGTATGTACCAGAAAGCGATATAAAAGAAACGAGTTTGTTTTTGAACAAAAGATGGGAATATGTAAAGGAAATCCCAGGTATTAGGAATTACCATCATTTAGAAAGATTTGATGATGAGCACATTTTGGAAAACTTCACACACAGTTCAGAAGAAAGAAAAAGTAACACTGAAGTACAAGATTGTGATAGAAATGACATTTCAAAAGATAGGGAACTTAAACTTGTAGATCCACAGTGCATCATTCCTAGAACTTTCATTATTGTCACCATTCACGGTGAGGGCCTAAACATTCACTTCCACACAAATATGTTGCTGTCTGTCAAACAGGCCTTCATAAGAAGTCATCAGCTGTGTGTCATATGGGTGAAGTTGGAGTGATGATTTTTGAAAGTTATGGGAAAACTGGAACAATGTTTGTAACGGATGAAAATGATCAAACTCACATTACTGTGGTTCAAAAGAGTTCAGTGTTGCCTATGCCAAATGTTAAATCAATTGGAACGAGACTGATTTATGAGTTCCAAAATCTGATCGAATTGTGATTTTTCTTATTTTAATTACTTGAAGTTACTGTATAGTAAAAAAAGGAAATAAGTAATATGTTTTAAAAACCAAAAATAGGTTTACGAAGGTCACTTGTAACATCCGTAACACCAGTGTGGGTAACATCCGTAACAGCAGAAACACAGTATAAAATATTTACTGTTACGAAATTTTTATTTGTTACATTTTCAGCAGCTGTTTAAAAACTCTATAAATCATTAAGAACATTATGAATGCATTTCACTGCTAGGGTGACCTGAACATTTCTGCCGCTCCCAACCCTTTCATCTGATAGTTCCCAAATTTTGTAACATCCGTAACAGCACTCTTTCTTTAATAATTCTCACATCTCTGATCATACAAAACCACAAATTTCGTCCACAACTGGTTTTTGTTTGATAATTTAGTATTTCTTACTGGAATTAATGAATCATGTATCCCTTTAAAAATTGTAAGGTAAAAACGAACCAAAGTGTAACATCCGTAACATACGGAATGGCAGCGAACTGAAATATAGTAGGCCTTATTTCAAAATATAACACTCGTAATTTAGTTAGTAACATTACCAACCTACCGACAGTGAACCACCCTACGAAGTTAGAGTTTTCAAGGATGTGATAAAAATCTCTATTCTCAGTTGTCAGTTCAACATTTAATGGGCAGTACTTCCAAAACTTACAAATAACACGCTGATTGAAATTTAAAATTTCGTGAACGACAAGTCACTGGTAAATTTACCCCACTGATAGGAATTTTTCAAAACATAGCATATTATTGATTAACATTTAGTGCCGTGGGAAATATTTTTACATGCTTCTCCAATCGCTACAATCTTCAGGACAATTGGCAAGGAGTTACCGCTAAGTACAGAGCTCATTCCTTACGTCGTTCGAAGTAAAAAATGTCATACATACTAGTGGGTCCTTAGTTAAATTAAAACAGGTAGTTGTACTACTACATGACGGCTACACTTCACACGGGATTGCCGCAGTGGTCAGAGCACTCACCTCCCACTATGGCGGCTCGGGTTCGATTCCCGGATTTTCACACGCTGTAAACGTCCTGGAAGATGCCGCTGGTCGGCGGGTTTTCTTGTGTATCTTCCGTTCCCCCTGCCCTCTCAATCCGGCGCTGCTACATACTCACATCATGTCACTCCTTGCCAGCGCTAAATACCTAGATGTTGAGTGCTGACCAAAATCTCTTCACTTGTCTTTCACTTTACACGTCCAACTGCTCAGTGATCATAGTTACTGGCCAGTGTACCAGGGTCACCGGTTCAATTCCCCTGTCGGGAAGTGCATTTTTAATGTTACCTCTTCGGGTTCAGGACTGGATGTTTATCCCTACACCTCTAATGTTTATCACGACACCTCTATACCTGCCGCCGCCGATTCCTCATATGCCACCGGAGGCCGTGCTGTCGCGTGGCTGTGAGACGAAGATTCCATTACTCGCTGCGTGACTGTCAAATCAAATGAACCCCGAGAGACTAGTTGCAATCATTGAAACCGACGATGGGGCGCGTGTAACGGTTTCAACTGGACTCCGGACCCGTTATTTAGGACTGGAGGGGAGGTTGTTTCCGTAATTAACATATTACGTTTTTATTTATCCGGTGGGGACGTGAAGCTCCCCTCCAACTATGCTGGAGTGACGTGTCACATTATATGTCCCAATGATGTAGATGTCAAGCGACTAGCTAAAATAATATAGTAGTGGAGCATTAAATTCCTGTAATCACTGTGTAGTGCATGGAGATTATTGCGGCATGCAGGGAGAGAAACCCTTGCACGAGAAGCAGCTTTATCGCCCGGAACTGAAACGGATTGCTATCAAGTCGGTGCGTCAGTACAATATAATATTGTCCTGTAACTTTTCCTAGCCTATTTAAACATCAGTTAATTCACTATTATTCCTTTTAACTTTTTTTCTTTTTAATTATTTTTGTACGTTGATATTGCTTGAAAAGCAATGTATTGGAGTTGCTCCTGTAGAACATTCTAAATATTGTAATCATAACTAATTACTAATAAACGCTGTTTAGTTTTTGTTGCAGCATATTAAATATTTCGTGTTTATTTATACATGGTATTTGTACCTACTAGCTAACTTGTTTACGGTGCACTTCTTCACCCTACCCTGCTGGAAGGCAATGCCGAACCACGGCCTAATAGCTAGTTCCTCCTGGGCCCATCAGCTTTCAGGATACAAAATGGAAACGACATAAAAAAACACGCCGCACACGAAATGACAAACTATCTGCTCGATTTCCAAGACGCGCCTAGATTTGAAAATAAATTTACTGTCCGAAAATCAAATCAAAGCACGAGTATTTTTGAAATTAGGTTATTATAGAGAACTATATATTACCATATTAAAAATTATAAAAATTACAGTTTTACATTTTTGTAGAGTTTGTGGTTTCAAGTCCTTATTTATCTAAAACCAGTTTTTAATTTTTTACTCGAATGTAAAGTATACTACCGTATAGTGTTACATAAATAAACGTCCGCTGATAAAATATCTACTCGGCAAAAAAATCTCATTGAATTTTGATGAGTTGTTCAGATTTTATTGACGACTGAGCATCCCAGTCGTCCGCTTGACGTCGTAGCTTTCCATAGCCCTTAATTACTTTTATTTTTAATTGTATCTACACCGCAACGGCCATTTTGTTACTTCGATGAGTGATTATGCACAATCTATGGAGCCTATTTTTTTATTCGGGAAATTACATGTTATCTTATGTGTATAAGTGTAAAAGCGTTTGCACAAATATACATGACTAGCAGTCCCCCGCGGCTTTGCTCGCGAAAATTATTTGTAACTGATAATATTTACTTTAACAGAATAATATCTTTGTACATAAAACAAATGATACTTCAGTCATCAAGTGTTAGAATGTCCAAGCGGCTAGTTGAACTAATTCTGCAGCAGGATAAGTAGCTATAGCTGTCCATGCGAAAAGCAGTCTTAAGTTTGTCCCTGCCACTAACAGCGACTTCGCCTGGGCCTTATTTATAGCCCTGCCTTTTTGACGTTGTGGGGTAGTTACAGACGTCTAAGGTAAGAGGTTAATCGAATGAAAAACATATGTTTACCCTGTGCACAACCATTGGTGACGGTGCCCTCAATTATATGTTTTCAAAATATTTACTTTAACTTTATTGGCCTTACAAAGTTTCAGAGGGTAAAGGTTTCGCGGAAACGTATTTGGTGCCCCAAACCTGAGATTAGTGAGATTATATATCGTCGGTTTACTGCCAAAAGTGACGAAGTCAAAATGAGATAAAATTTTAAAAATGCTAGGAATATGTATATGTTGTTCACGAACAATTGCCCAAGTTTAAAGTCTATTCGTCGTTTCGTACTGTTGTGTCACAGTATAGTAACATACCACATTTTTGTTAACACCTACAATTTAATACTGTTTTTAAACGAAATAGCATCTATGACTTAATCACTTTTGGCAGTATACCGACGATATGTCACCTGATTATGTAGAGGAACCTTAAGTGGAAAGCGAACTGCAATTTTACCCCTTTTAAAGACTCCATGTAAATTGCACTAATTCGATCTGCCTTGTAGTTTTTTTGTGTCAGAATTGAACGTTCGCACGCAGCTTTTAACGGAATTCGAGCCCAGAACCTCCCGGAATTTAGACCTGAGTAACAAACAACTGCGTCACGTAACGTCGAAATAATTTATGAAAATAAAATTAAAAAAGAAATAAAATAAAATATCTGTGTCCTGGGCTTATAGAGGTTGTACAACACCACCTCTCGATAGGTTACTGTAGTGAAACTCCTGTATAAGTTGTTTCTCGCTGCTCGTTCCTGCTTTTCGGATCGTCTGCCTTGATTATTGACCAACTAAGTTTTATTCTTAATAATCACGTTTCTTATAAAAAAAATTACAAACATATTTTTTTTTATATTTACGTAAGCATCACTCTGACGCGAACAACTCCTCAATATCGCTACTAATTAGATAGATATCGTGGGTTGATGGAAAACCAATTTTGTGATTTTTCACCCTTTTGGGTGTCGAATTTCGAAATATTTTAAATTTACATCTTAGACTGCTGTATAAGTATCCAACTGAAGTGTAAATCACATCGCTAGCCCGTTCAGTCGAATCAAAATCGCTCATACATTAAAAAAAAAAAAAAAAAAACATTACCCCGGGATAGTATTGAGAAATCGAATTTCGAAAAATCTGAAAACCGTTTTGCGATAATTTCTGTAATCATCATCCCGAAGAAAAAATTTATTGTATATCTCGACGGGTTCGAGAGATATCGAGGATTTATCTAAAACACGTTCAAGGTCTTTTCACCACTTAAGAGAGTAAATTTCGAAAAACCCTTGAATCACGTTTTAGAATACTTTATTGGTATCTCGTGAAGGTAAAAAACAAAACATTAGCCCGCTGGGTTCAAGATATAGCGACGATTAATTGAAAACGCTTTTCACCACTTTTCACCCCTTTTCACGTCCTTAGGTGGTGAATTTCGAAAATTCCTGAAATCACTTTTTAGGTATTTGAGTAAGCATCAATCCTAATCAAAAATCACGTCTCTATATAAAAAAACTATGGGATCGATATATATCGAATGTGAGTTGAAATCTCATATTACCCCATTTTTAACCAGTTTAGGGTCGAATTTGGAAAATATATTTTAAATGGTACTTGGGATATTCACAAAAGTACCAATTTAAAGCAAAGAGCACTTCTATATCTCAATTGATTCGATAGATATGGAAGGATAATCGAAAACACATTTCACGTATATTTTCACCCCTTTAAATAAAGAATTTCGAAACGACTTTGAGTCCTGTCATAGACATTTGTAAAAGTAACCAATTAAAGTTAAAATCATAACGATAGCCAATTGTGTTTCAAAGATAAAGATGATTCATTAAAAACACATTTTGCCCCTTTTTACTGCCTGCGGGTCGAATTTAAAAAAAACCTAAAACTACTTTTTGGGTATTTACGTAAGCAATATTTTGAAGTGAATATCAACTCTCTATCCCGAAGGGCTCGACAAATATCGATAGTTGATTGGAAACACATTTAAGGTCTTTCCAGCCCCTTAAAAGTTGAACTTCGAAAAATCCTTAAATTGGCTTATATGTATTTTTACGAGTGTCCCATTAAAGTAAAAATCATCATGATTGGCCGTTGGGTTCGAGCTCTATGGACGTTTCTTCGGAATCATATTTCACCCCTTTTCACCCTCTTAGAGGTCGAATTTCGAAAAATCCCTTCTTAGTGTTCGCCTACGACCTGAAGGTAACCCCCACAAAAAATTTCACGATTCTAGGTCCAGTGGTTTGAGCTGCAGTTTGATATGTCAGTCAGTCAGTCAGTCAGTCAGTCAATCAGTCAGTCAATCAGTCAGCTTTAATTTTTATATATAGAGATGTTATGAATTACTTTCACAAACTTCGGAGGTATGTTCCCGACACAAAAAAAAAAAGGTTAATATAAACGTATGTACGAAAACCATCAGTTTTTGAGTTATCTATGAAAGTTTAGTTAAATGTGTTGGAGTTTTGTAAACAGTCATTGTATTATGTTATTGATTGCAACTTCTCTAATTTCTATCCTCTTAGCTTTTGTGAAAGTGACATACTCATGCTACTCGTAATTTTGATACAGATACTGAACTAACGGACTACCGTGAAATTCGAACAACGTTTCACGTATTTTTTATGGTACGCCTATTTTTTTTATCCAATCGCTTGACATATTTTATGTTAGTATTATTCTTAAGTTTAACGTAAAATACAATAAAAACCTCACACTTTTTTAACGAACGAATGTGAAAGGCGTAGTGAACTGTTTCAGGCATATTGGTTAGCAACGGCAAAAAGTTATGTTGAGAAAAAACACATCATATTCCGATAGGGAGTTTAACACACAGCCTACATAACATGAAGCCGTGATTCCCACTTGACATTAGAATGCCACGAGGAATTGTTCATCGCTGCAATGCGATTCGATAGCAAGTTAATTGTTAATTAAAGACACGACACCAGAACACGTAAAACGCATCTACTCATAACTAATTATATTTTGAATGTTTTAGAAACAACTTAACAGTGATACAGACAACGAATTCGGCAATGCCTTACTGCTATCGTAATGCGCAGATATCTTAATTTATCATACTTTAAACTGTCGGTACAGCTGGGAATAATACTCGACTTGATAAACGAGTCAATACACCTTGTCAATATAAAATTTTACTACAGCAGAAGAATTTGTTAAAATATAACACGCCTAATTATAACTCGGAGATGTAATATCAGTTTTCACTTAATTGTGACAATATTACTGTAACATATGAAAAACACCACATTGAAGATATTTATACGAATGACACATAGTATCGTAAGGCTTAGGGGTGCAAATAACCTGTTTTTTTTTTAAGGAATTAATATCAAACACAGTACTGAACAAAAGCGCAGGCACGACCTACTCTTCAGTGCTGGTTACAGTGGCATTTCTGCTATCGTTACCAAGGGTTGAAATACAACAGCACCAAATTCAAACTTCATGTTCGCACTTCTTGTTTGACGGTATAGTAACATTTAAAAATGTATCAAGTTAACAAATTTTAATGATAAAATTAGCGATTCCACTGATATAATAAGTACATTTTATAATCATCAAATTTTAATAATTTATGATGATCTAGTTATTGGTCTTCACACTTAAGACAGCTTGGATAGATGCCGAAAAATAACCCACGTATCCTATATTGTTCTCTACCACATATATGATGATAATTCAAAATTTTCGTTTTTACACAAAGCGAGAGACGGCAATGTGAATTAGCACATAAGCAACGAGTGGGTTGTTCGATTTGTTCGACATTGTGTGACCGGGAATAAAACCAGGACCGAAGTGATACATGGCGAGTGGTCTGACATCACTTATAAAGGCTGTAAGTGCAAGTGGAGAGCAAGAGCATAGTATGAACACAAATACGTACATGTCGAAGCCTGCGACACAGACGCAGAGTCGAACCGTGACTCTGTGACGCCGTACAAACTGTTGCTCTTGTCGCAGAAGCTGCCCGTCAAACTGGACGGGGGAGTCGTCTTCAACATCCTGCGATCATCGCCCACACCCAACGAGTAGATCGACTCGTAGCAGTTCGAGATGGACGTCACGTCGTCCGACACGACCTGCGGGTCGGACACGCACTTCACGTCATCGTAGATGTTAGCCTCGTTCGACAGCTCCTGGCCATTGCCAACGAACTCGTAGCCCTCGCCCTCGCAGTCGTCGTAGCTGAGGGCTGTGTCGCAGTACTCGTAGCTGTGCTTGTCTTCACTTGCAGGTGCTACGTCAACGACGTCTTCGCGTCGCTCCTCCGAGTACACGCCCACGTCGTCGTAGGCCGGCTCGTCTACGTACGACACGGTGTCTGGTCTGCCCGAGTCGTCTGAAGGGGGGCACACGTCGTCGTAGTCGTTGGTATCGTCCCTGCCTACAATGAGAACGCGCACTGCCTGGTAGGTCTGTTCGGGGGCGGCAGCGACATCCACGGAGGGTCGTCCCCACAGGAACGAGCTGTTTGGCTTCACGGCGTACGTCGATACGTCCTCGTCTTCCCTGTCGCCGAGGACGTCGAGTTTCGCGGGCACACGCGCTTCCTGAGAAAACACTGTCCTTTCTCGCTGTTCAGAATTTACACTCTTTACGGTATTCCCGTTGGTTTGAGTGTTATCAAACGCGGGAACCGGCACAGTTCTTTGATCGTCTACAGTGTGAGCACCTGGTGACATTTTATCGTGCACAACAGTTGGTGATGACGTCGCGATACGTACGCGGGCACCTTCATTCGCACCCTCCAGGGAGTCTAACTGAGAACACTTTCTATTCGCCCTATAATGCGGTGGTTTATTATTAGTGCTTGGCTCGGTACCGCTAACGTCCGTGGGCGCTGGGTATTTCGGGCCGTCTATATCACCGCAGTCTACCATCACAAGTTTCCCGCTGTTCTTGAACACGACTTTACAGTACTTCGGGTGTTCCTGCGACGGAACGTTCTTCTTAGACGGTACAACCACGTCGACAGCTGGTTTAGAATCTGCGACGTGGTTGTGCCTCGCGCTCTCCTCGAATATCCTGATAGTGGCCTTGACACTGCCGATGTGCTGGATCTTCAGCAAACTGGAATGCCTGGAGACAGACCTCCGCTGGCGCTCTTTGCTGTCGACGTGTCTCAGCGTCACTTCGCCGTCCACGAGCTTTCTTTTGGGAGACGGAGGCTGTTCGTTCTTCGGTAGATTTGCCGGGCCCTCGCTTTCCTTCTTGTCGCCTCCTTCCTTGTCGCCGCCCTCCAGGACCAACGAGTTGAACTTGGAGGCCAGCTTGGCGACGTTGTTCGACCGCACACCGCCCATCTTGCCGTCCAAGAGTGTCCTACCCCGGCGGAAGGACGCGGCGGGAGTACCCTTGTAGGGCGAGGAACCACCACGTATCTTGAAACTCACCTTCCTGGCCGGACTCTCCTTGGCCTGCGGCTTGCCATTTGATGAGCGCTTGTTACCCTCGCCATTCTCTCCGCGGCCAGAGCGGGGCGGCTTGTTCCTCGAGTTTATCTCTTGCACGTCCTCGACTGCCGGCTCGGCGCACGGCTTCTCTCGCGGCTCCACAGCCTTCTTCACCAGCTGCGACACCTCGTCGATGCGGCGGATCTCGAGGATGCGGTCGATGAGTGCGCCCCCGTCCCCGATCATGGACCGCAACGTGTGCTTCTCCCCGTCTAGCAGTTCTTCGGCGAGATTCTTGGCTTTCATGGCGAGGCCCGGGACCAGGGTCGAACTGCTCCGGGTCGGTCATGCTCGTCACGTCGGCGCTGACGGCACCTGCAACATCCAAGCCTCTGGTTCATCCTCCGCTCCACACACAACATTCTACAGAGACCACAAGACTACAGTTGGCTCACGATTTGTCGCTGACAACCACGACAAATCGGAGCTATGTAATAACTAAGTAATATTTTGGTGGAAAGTTTAGTACATGCGAACTTAAGGGCTTGTTCCTCAGTTTTGCAGTGATTTCGAAAATACTTTATTTTATTGCCAGCTAATACTCATATCAAAGTTTTGCTCCACAGTATTGACACTAATATGTCATAATATGTAGCTGAAATTTTTTGTAGCAATGTACTGAATGATCTTTTTTAATTTCGTCACCCAAAGTACTACTTTTTTTGTCGTGAAAATAAGCCAAAATTAAGGAAAATAATTTTTTGCTGACTAATATTACACTATTTATAAAAACGCACCCACAGTGTTGTGCATCATGTGACTGCACATTGTCTCAATATTTTTCAAAGCTTTTAGTTTAAAAAAGTGTGAGTTATTGGCATCAGTCTGAAAAAGAAAACTAAGGAACAAGCCCTTAAGTAATTGCTTAGTAATTGCCTATAACAAATACACTGCGTTCCTTGACCAAAAAATTAGCTCCACAGTAATGTTCATGTGACGAAAGGCTACAAAATGGATATAGATTAGACACGAAACCAGAAGTAGAATTGTTCAAAT
Source organism: Medauroidea extradentata (assembly GCA_003012365.1). Classification (NCBI taxonomy): domain Eukaryota; kingdom Metazoa; phylum Arthropoda; class Insecta; order Phasmatodea; family Phasmatidae; genus Medauroidea; species Medauroidea extradentata. Next base: position 22,977 of record PNEQ01080983.1, read on the forward strand.
AATTGTAGGTCAGCTGTGGACAAGAAATTATTATAACGTACAAAAACTGGAGCTTTTGATGGTCCTGGTCATCATTTCAGAGGAACCAGCTTGTTGACGTTTGACTAAACATAATATAAACAGTCCGTGGTGTTGTAAATAAATTAACATTAAGTTAAAGTTTATCAAATGCGTTTATCATTCGATGCCAGAAATGAATAGTCCATGTCCTGTGTAAAAAAAACACATTGGTAACTACAGTCAACAAATAAACATGTTTTGTGGAACTTGTAATGTTCTCCGCACCTCCATCTCTATAACTGTGCACGGTCCCTTAAGGGTTATGAAATAACACGTAAAGTCATTGTAGCCACAATTATGAATATTTGCTAGGTTCCATGGAAAACTGTATCCCACCACCAAGTCAGACTTGGGAAAACATGTCCATCCACCAGCACACCACACACTGGCTTCATGTGATATAGAGACAAGCTCTGAGCACAGAAACGTCCCACTCGATACGTAGACCTAATGACCATGGTCAATTTGCAGAAGCAGGAATCCCTTGTGCGCCTGGCTTCAACCTCACTAGCAGCACAATTAGTAACATGCACAGGAAAAATTATTTTGTGGCAGCTACAGCATATTTTGTTGGTTCTGACCCTACTGAATATATTTTGTTCTCACCACATAAAATACTTTGGTGTTACAAACAGAAAACTACCACCGACAGTAAATAATTCTGTGTTTACCACAAGAAATTTAGCAGGAAACATTTGCTACAAAATATTTTTTTCCATCGTACTATGCGAGAGCGTGACAGCTATATCACTCAGCCACATAAATTGTTTAGCATGTATGGCTTACTCCCTATATATTGAGGTTTCTATTCTAGTGTATACTCAGCCGCAGGGTTAATCCCAGTGGTTCACCCACTGTCGACTTCTGCAAGGTAAAGTTCAATTGGCGCTCCCAACCTGCTTAGAATGGGAAACCCTAAATTTAATTCTCTGGCCTAAAATACACAACATTTTAACTACTTTTATAGGGTTCCGCTATCGTTTCTTCTAGTGTGGAAGATTTTTAAACGAGGGTTACTTTTCAACCCCTCTCCCGGGATAGCTTTGCACCACCCGATTAATTTAATTTAACAGGAAAATTTTAAGATACTATTTGCTCTGAAGTATTACCTACTATTAAAGTGATCAGTGGTAAGTCTTTATAAGATCAAGAAAACTGGTGGTTAAAATGTACCCCGAAATTGTGCAAGGTAATCCACCCTAGTCAACAAATCAAATAATAATACCAAACAATTGTTTGTTGATATATTTACGTATAATCGAACAGGAATGCTGTAATTCAATTTTCGCTGCAAGTTCCATACAATTAGATTTATTAAAATTTCCCCTCTGACATGGCACATATATTACATTACGCGTTACAACACTGTCAGACATCCACTACTTTTATTAATTTTTGACTAGTAACCTTTTTGAGGAAGAAAGTCATTTTTACTACGGATAGTCACATGTATAGTATAAGTAATAATAGTCAAGCAATGCCAACTGTATGCAATGTAAAAACAATTTCCTCTGCTTTGTCAAAGAATAACACATTACAGAAAACGTGTAGGACAAAATAAATGTAGAATATCTATTATTCCAAAAAAGCAGGTACTGATCCCCCTTAAGGACGATGCCACCTCTGAGGCTTGGCGCGAGCAAGGATAGATATATACAATGTTATGGCATGTTAAATTATATTTGTTGTGGCTTAATATCTGTCAAACTTACATATATGACAGCACTAACTTTTATGTTTGTCTCACTGAGGTCCTCGTCGCTGTAGGATCTTCTTACGCGTTTTGTAAATACCCTGAAAACTATGAACATATATATTCACTACCAAAAACACTACGCAATACAACCTCATAAGTTTTTTTACTACATTTAAATTCCTTTGTCAATGGTCTCAACATCTTAATGCATAAGATGGTTTTGTCCAAAAGAGATGCCGTTTAAAATAACAGAGCCCCGCCGAATATAATTTAACGTGTATATTCCTATCCTTGCTTGAGCCACGACCCACGGACTCAACGGTAGGCAGAGTATTTAATTTTTGATGCAAAATTCCTAGCTCATTACAAACTTTAAAATACATTTGCAATTCTAATGTTTAATAACACAATATAATTTATTTTAAATAGTGGTTTGTTCACATTGTTCAACTTATGAGAAATATTTTATTTTTAATTCTAGACCTATTTAATACTTATCGTAAAAACAATCACAGGAAATTAAGATATGTAATGTAGGAATTGTAAAGAAAAAATGCAACGTACAATGTCATAGAAAATGGCGTACACAGTCTTCACAGAGGGAGGGGGGGGGGCTGAAAAGTATCCATTCAGAATAGCTACTATTCCGGATATTTTCCTCTCAACTTTCTTCTGTGAAATCCTGAATTGTTACTATTCACGAAATAGTACAATACTTATTGTTTTTTTAAAACTTGAAAAGTATCCACTGTGTGAATAGTTCCTATTCAGGCTTCTACAGCTACGATATTTCTGTTTAAAGAATCCTGAAAAGTGCCTACAGTGTGAATAGCTACCATTCCAGATTATATGCTTCTTCGTTACCGCATGAAAAATCCGGAAAAGTATCCACCGCCTGAATTGTAACAATTCAGGCTTCTACAGTTACGATATTTCTGCTTAAAGAATCCTGAAAAGTGCCCACAATGTGAATAGCTACAATTCCTGATTATATACTGCTCTGCTATCGCACGAAAAAACCCGGAAAAGTATCCACTGCCTGAATAGTACCAAATCCGCCTTCAAGGAATATCTGGCTCTTAAAATCGGGAAAAATGTCCATTATGTGAATAGTAACAATTCCAGTAGCCGTCCACAGAGTGCCTGTTTTAAAAATCCTGAATAATGTCCACAGCAGGAATAGTTATTTGTTTATTTATTTATTTATTTATTTAGCGTCCTATATTCATCCAATGAAAACTGGATTTGGACTTGTCATGATCATTACATACATAGCAGTTAATAAACATTTAACACATACAGAGTACAGGATATTTACAAATATATACATTGTAACAAGTTAACAGCCAATACTTCCTTACAACTGAATATTAGAATAAGTGATGGGCT
>PNEQ01080987.1:0-41927 GCA_003012365.1 Medauroidea extradentata
TCGCACTCGTACTCGTACTCACACCCGCACTCGTACTCGTTCTCGCTCCCACAATTCCTTGCGTAATTTATGCGTGCTCTTCATTCGAAACGCTACCACACTCCTTGCGTGCTCTCAGACGTAAATAAACAGTGCCTCCGAGAGTATGCATCGAGCATGCATTCACACATGCTCGCTACACGTACTCGCACTCGTACTCTGCCATTTGGAACAGCACTCTCTGACGTCACTTCCGAGCGTGAGTACGTGAGCATGCATTTTTACCTATTTGGAACACAGCCTTTGTTGTATACGTGACATGTGTTTACGACTCAGTCCTGCTAACATGAAGTTAGAGCGTCATAAATTTATTAGTTCTGTACAGTTGTTGCTTAGATATAATACGTATAAAAAACAGAAAACTTAGATAGAGACACAGTCCACAGCATGAGGTTTTATTGCGTACAAATTATTTTTATTACATGGGGTGCAACATTACACTTTCATGCATGATGAAGTTGTGAACATACTGTTTACAATAAATGTCATTCATGCATTGTCAAAGTGGCTCATTTAGTACACTATATAATTACTGTTGGTGATTTAAGTAGCTATGACATTCTACAATTATTACAATCCTGTCTACATTATGAGGCCACACCCTTGAATAAACAACAGTTATGAGAAAGAAGAGTTTATGAAAAATTGCAATTGTGAGGCTACGAGATGTAATGACTTCGAAACATGAGCACACTGAACTTAGGATTTTGCAAACAGTTAGATTAATTTTGATGGTTTCTGAAGCCTGAGATATTTACACTAAAAAAAGTAATAGCAAGTTACAAATCAGGAAATGACAAACTACATAGCATTTTCATTAATTTGACATTCAGTTCATAGCCTCATCGTGTTGTGTTGCCTGCTGACCATTCTGATTTCAGTTTCCGTGATCTACAGAAATTACTCTGTGTGAATGTTGGTGTTGTATTTTCATTAAATCTGTGGCCAATTCATTCCTATTTTTTGCCTGTCGAAACCAATGGTTCTATCTGTACTGTTCTCTGAATAAGAAGTTAAGCCTTACTTACGTACCCACTGGATTTTTATGTAGCTTGATACCTCCTTCCTATCACTTTCTTGCTACATGGTGAAGTCATGACCTGGGAAAGTTGTTCATATATGTATTTGTCTTATATTTCTGAACCAAGAATAACATGCAGACTGGCATCCACAAGCCAGTAATGACCTGAGGTTCATATTAATTTTAAATGCATCACATATTTCATCATTCTTGACTGATGAGTCCATTCTATCAGTAATTAAATGAAGCTTACCTTTTATTTATAAAGTTGCTGTTCCATCAAAATGAATTGAAAATAATCAACAATTCAACACTAAGTAGAAAAAATTTTACAGTATCTCGAACTTACTATATTATAAATAAAACGTATTTGACTGAAACATTCACATATTGTTTTTCATTCTACAACTGGAATTGGTTTTATATGACTGCTAGTAATTAACTGATAAATGTATTTTACCCTTTTAGTAGTTCAGGTACCTTAAATGGTTTTTTCATCATCATAAGAGAAATAAAAATGACGCAGTGTTTTAAAGTCAGCACCTAAATGTTCTTCGATATAAGTGATTTGCCCTTTTCCTTGCTCGAAGAACATTTTAAGTTGTTCAGAGAGGAAGGACTTATATACGAGTTCATTTGGAATATTCTTCAATTAACAAGGAAATTCATGTCCAAGAATTATTAACTGCTTTTAATGTCAGTGAAGACAGTAAGTGGTGGATCACTAGACATTTTTCATGTGATAGAATTTATTTACGAATCAAAGATTTTAAGAAAGAAGGTAGTCTTCTTTATGCCATAAAAATACTTTTCATTTGTAGGGTATATTGCATAAAGGGAAGGTAGTACAGTATACTGTAATAATGGAAGGCAGTATTGTAGTTTACATTAAATGCACTATACTAAGTGTGGACTCTGTATACCGGGACTTCTTCATAAAAAACTGTTAACTTAGAGCCTAGTACACCTGGTAGTCAGTCATTGAGGACAAACATGGAACATTATTTGTTTCATGTAAGTGATAGATGTAGATCTGATAGCAAGTGGTGTGTGTGTTCTCTGGGAGGTGTATTATTTTATGTCAGAAATTCTATTAGTGATTGCTAGACTGGCTGGGTGAACTGAAGAATGTACGAGATCTGCTGGCCATTTGAATTTTCTTTACGTTTTTTATGGTTTGTTCCTAGGCGGGCGGGACAGAGAGCACAATTCACGGCTCCACAGAGGGCGTTGCATCTTGCACTGCTTCCGACACAGGCAGCATCATCACAAATCCCGCCTTCACGCGGCAGAGAAGTGGCCATGGGGCCTCGTTTAGGAGTACTGTGTCAGATAGTGAGATAGAACAGGGCAATGTAAGTTTGCAAATGCGCTGCCCTCTCATTTTAAAACACATAATTATGAGTTCAGAACATTCAAACTTCTGCAGCATAACAGTGTTATCACAAACACTACAGTACTAACATGAATATTAATTGGTGTTGTGTGTAGTAAAGTGAGCTCAAATCAAACTACAAATTTAAATCAGGTTCCTATACAGATATGTATAAATGTTCATTTTTCTTTCTTATATCCATTTTACAAAGTGTTTGATCGGTTTTTAGGTTTTAGAAGGTAAATTTTCTACCGTAATTGTATTTGAAACAGAGTGTTATCTTAAACAGTAAGAGAATGTATGTCTTTTTAGTGATGGATATACAATGGGCTATAATTTTGTTTGTATTTATCATCAACACTTTTTTCACATGCTTTACAATTGTATTGTGATGTGCTAATACTGTAGTAGGCAAATTATATTTTGGATCCCAGAGACTTAAGTTTGCGTACAATCCATTCTAATGCAAAGTAAAATTTACGGAAATTAAATCTATTAACTTGTGATAGTGATAGGTATTTAAAAACTTAGAAAGTCGTCAGCATGGACACAAACAAGAGCTTTATTCTTTCTCACATTTTTTGCTTGCTTCAAAAAACACAGTTGCAGATGTAGCATGAGTTATGTGAGTCCCTTCATGTGATTTCCACATGAGCAGAATGGCTTTGTTACTTTCACATGTACAGTATATTCTGGGCTTTCTTGTGCATTTGCAACTTACTAAGTTGACAATATATTGTGTGTAAGTTGTGTATATGTTAAAGTGTTTTGAGCTTCTAACTCAGCTGATTTGTTATGTCTGTTTCTCTTAGCTTAAAGTACCTTGTAAATATTTCATATGTTCTTCTAATTTTGTAAAATTTTTGTGTTCCTCTTTGAAAACATGAGTTTTATGAGTGATGAAAATTTGAATTATGTGTTTCATTTACTGAAGCAGAATTATGCATGTTGTAGCGGATGATTCTTTGCAGTTGTAATAAAATGAGGGCCATTCTCGCCAGCTTAAAGTTTACTGCGTACAGTACTGTATTTTGTATTTTTTATGCATGATTGTGTGTGTTTGTGTGTATGCATTTGTGCACGAGTTCATATGCTTGAGCACATGTGTACTATATTTGTACACATGTAAATATATGAACTGTGTGTGGACTTTCACATGCATTTATGCACACATTTGCTGGGTTTATAAATGTTTCCAAGCCAAAGATTATTACGTACCATAACATTCATTTGAAACCAATTGTATCAAGTGTTTTGATAATACGACACTAGTGAAAGTTAATACATGCAGATAGGTATTTGAATTAATATTAGTATTCAGAATTTCCAATTTTAATGAATTTTTTTATGTAAGTAATTTAACAAATTGTTAGCATTATTATGTATTTTAAACATTTGTTAAATGCACATACCACATTACATAGTAATTTGTGCTGGCTCTCATTGTTCTTAATTTACTGGCTGTACAGGTATGATGGTGCACTTGAGTTCTCATAGTGTATACTAGCACTATACTTGTTTCTATTTGTTTCTGTTACTAAGAAGAACAACATTTTATGCATATGATTGTTTCAGTTGACAATGTATGTATTATATGTATTGTCTGTCATAAATACAGAAGAACATAACTGGTGAATTAGTGGTCCTAACTGATCTGTTATGAAGGGATTCTTTATTAAGAGGTAATATGAACGGTGAAATGCCTTCATATTTATTTATATTTAGTTACTGCTGGAATTAATTTGCATATGTTCTTTTGTATATTATTTGTGTGGGAAAATTATTGCTTTGGTTTTTTCCCCATTTGATATGTATTAAAAAAAATATTGGGGAAAAGAAACCTTAGCTTTTGTATTAGTTATACAGTGCCAAATAATTGTGGCCATTTTCAGAAAATCGCAGATATACTAGTAGACCACTTATTATATTTTAAGCAGCTGTTATTGAAACACTTCACAACTGTTTTTCAATGAATTTTGATAAAACTTGACTATCATCTTTATTTTAAAAAGTTTAACTTGCTGTTTGTACAAAGAGCAAGATAATTAGAAATCATTACTTAGGAGTTATAACTTACTGGAGTCGTGTTACCTTTTTTTTTTCTTATATGAATAAAATTTTTTTTTAGACCTAAATAAAATTCTGTGAAGAGACAATCTTGAGACTTCTCAGTGCATTTACCATAATGAGTTTTATATAAAATAGGCAAAAATTATTTTCTTTTAGGAGTGTAAAGTTTACATTTTTAAAGGAGCAAACTTGTACTTTGTTATTCAGAGGTTTTGTTGCAATGATGTTCACTGTATAGAGGTTTTACTTAATAGAGTAATTTATAAATGATGTCACATTGTTATTCTCAGTTTCCACGACAGCCAAAGCAGCGTACTCCCAGTGTATGGTCTAGTAAGTCATCTTTGAGCACAGGGTTCAGATACCACGGTGGTAACATGATCAACACGTCAACTACTCCAAGCCCAGATACTGGCCGCACGTACTTGTTTGAAGGTACTAAATTAATTACAGTTGCACAACAGTCAACGTAAGTGCTTACATGGACTTTATTTGTGTGAGATACAAGTTTAATTAGCAGAATATTGTCGGTTAAGAGTTGACAACTTGTATCAGATTAAAAAAAAAAAATTGCCATCGGGATGCCTTGTAAAAACATATATAATGTATGCAGTATGGTAATTTGTATCTTTGTTTAAAATTTTAAAATTTACTTTCCGACCTACAAAAATCTCTAAGTCAGAAAAAATTGCAGCCTTTTTTATGTTTTAAAGTACCTATCAATTTTTAATCACTCCTGTAACGTCATGAAAATACTGATACAAGGTTTCCATTCTTAAACGACGATATATCCTTTGGTGTTCATGCAATATTATTCTTTTCTTTTGCTTGCATTCTTATTGCTACCACTTTGTTATTGCTTAGTAGGGTTGTTTGAAAGTCATTATTTGATTATTTAAGATCAAAGTTGAAGTTGAAGCTTGAATTCTGTAACTTCTGAACCTCTTAGTGGAAGTTAAATTTTTTAAATTAAGGATGTACGTCTGTTCAATGCTGGTAGATGAAAATACTGAAATGCAGTAAACTCTCAAATATCTGCTTTGTGGCATATCCATGGCACTTCAAATTTTGTTTTGAACTTCCGTAGTTAAACCTTAATTTACAAAGCCTGGAGAGTACAATATCAATTTTACATCATGGTCTAATTTCACAGCACTACAACAACGACTTAATAGCTTTGTTACCTTAATTTAACAAGCCTTACTTGTAAGTGGACAATGATTTTACTTTGTTTGTAGATCATTTTTGTAATGTTAACTATCATTATATCTTATCCATGTTTCACTTTTTCACGATTTCAAATTTTCCTCGACATTCAGTTATCTGTGACATTCAACTCAGTTGTCCATAATTTTTTATTGTCTGCAATGTATGTTTATCTGTGGTTTTGATTATCTGTGATTTTTAATTATCCATAATTACTGATTTTTTAAATGTTTGAGGCATAAAACCTCTTGTTAAGCCTTGCTAATCAAGAATTGAGTGTAATTTACTTTTAAAACGAAGGAATAAAATCTTAGAATACTACTGTGTTTCTGAATTTGAATCAAGGTTCACATATTTAAATTCGGACATTGAAAAATTCAAAGCTTCTAATGCCTGTACTAACTAGAGCTTATAATCGTTGATAATGTGCAAAAAGGACCTTGTACACTATACAACAACTTATAGTGCTAGATTTGATTACAACAAATTTCTATTCCCCTCAGCCCCTTTGTAGTAATTCTACAATAAATAAAATATGTGAATTTAAGTGTACAAACTATTCTAAGCTGTGAATGTCTGTAAAAATGGATGAGGAATGAAATTAATACAGTGCAGAATTTCCATTGTAATGATTTATTAAGTGCAGATAATGTAACTAAGATTTATTATTGGTTTGTTGCAACCAGTTTGTTTCGTTTGTCATCACCAAGCAAGTGCTTGACTAGTACGATTGTGATAATGTTGTGTCTACCATGTACCTAGCCAGTAATTTTGTAACTCCCATACATACCATATACAGGTGGAACTCCTGCTCTCTGCTGGGTAGTGTCTCACCAGCTGTTCGAAGGTGAACTCCTATAGGTTGTGCTTGAAGGAATAGGGTCCGGAAGTGTAGTTGGAAGAATCATGGGTCTCTGCAATCTTTTCAATGGTATGGCTGGAGCTCACCTGACTTGAGGCCATGATAAATTCATTGGTGGACTTTATCAGGCCCTACCTGGTCCTGGGACTTGTTTACAATTGATCAGTAACTGTATGAATAGTGCCTCCCACTACTACCTCTGCTGCCTTCACTGCCTAGCTGGCAAGCAAGCATCACCGAAGACATGGCCAGGTTGTCGTGGAGGTCCCGCACATATCAGCGAGGGGCCGCGGCGGCCGAAAGGTCAGACAATTTGCCTCCCACCAAGGCGATCCGGGTTCAATTCTCGGCGGGGCCGGACCCCAGATTTTCGCATGCGGGAATTGTGCCGGACGATGTCATTGGTCGGCAGGTTTTCTCGGGGATCTCCAGTTTCCCCCACCCTTTCATTCCGGTGCTGCTCCATACTCACATCGTGTCACCCCTCACCAGCGCTGAAGACCTCTATGTTAAGCGTTGACCAAAACCTCTTACTCATTCTCACTCACATACCAGCATGCCCTCACAGATGTTGCTTTTCCGAACAGGTTGGGCTAGCACCTCCCTTAAATTCATTTAGTCATGCACTGGCATCAGTGGGACCTTTGGGAGGGTCACTGAACAACGTAAGGGACACAAATCTGCCTGGCTGTGGCCGTCAACTTTACTGTGTCTGTTGACAAGAGTATTCGACAAGGTTATTTAGTTACGGGATACAAGGGAATAGGATCAGGAGATTCACAGAAAACTCACCTCTGGGTTTCTACTTGTGGTTGCTTCACTCCCCCTCCGAATGCTACAGACCTCTATGCTGGATAGCCCTTGATCCTTAAGGGTGCAGCATGTCACACTAGAGCCTATTCCTCACGATTTTACGACTTTTGCAGTAGTTCAGACACTTGTAAAGTACAGCTTATTGAGAATATTAATTGAAAATTTAAATGTTTTGGCTTTTATTTAACTCAACATTTTGGGCATATACAAATTTAACTAGCATTATGGAGGATACATAAATATGGTACATAGTATGCAGAAGTAGAGTAAAAAGTTTCTATGTCAACTTCTCTTTTTAATATTGTCTGTTCTTGAAGGTCTGATAGGCAAGGAGAGGTCTTCATTATGGGACCAAATGCAGTTCTGGGAGGATGCCTTCCTGGATGCTGTGTCACAGGAGCGAGACATGGTCGGTATGGATCAAGGACCAGGCGAGATGATGGAAAGGTGGGTTATGAATTTACAATATTAAGAAAGGTCAGCTTCAAGTATCGATCTAGAGATTTCGTGCTGTAACAAAAAATTGCTCATAAACAATGGAAAAAAGGTGGAAAATACATCTAGGCTTATAAAGATATGATACAAGTATTCACAGATAAACAAATAACTACAGTAGTTGAAAGGCGTCTTTTATGGTTATGTCTTAGCCAGTTTCCATAACTCTCGAGTAGGCCACCACGTACACTTGAGGAATTTGCCTCAACCAGTAAAATGTCAGAACTACTTGAGAAAAATTTGTCAGTATGTTTTATCAGAGTGGCAACCCTTAGGTTTAGGATATACCTTCTCACCATTGTTTTTCAAGTAATTGTTAACGTATAATTAAAATTTTACATTATGTTAATATTCTTCTACACAAGTCCAAAGGCCTACACCTAATTCGTGTGCAAAGGGTTGTTGTATTAGTTTTATTTAATTATAAGTCTCAATGCAAGGCTACACTAGTGCCCCTGTTGTCTGCCTTGGCATCAGACAGGAGCATCCCAGTGTTTTGTGAGTACGTGAGCATATGTGTTCATTGGCAGGGTTTTTATGTTTGCAGTAACCGACTAGTCTGTCTGGAATTCTTTGGAACATTTTCCTCTTCATAAACCCATGTCCTGCACCTCTCGAAATGTAAATTATGTTTTATAGGTACTAGATTTTAATTTAATGTTTAGCTGCCAACTCAGACATTTAGTCTGCGAATATACATTGGTTTTCGTATCAACTTTCCTTCTCCAGATTTGAAGTTTAACTTGTGCTTAACTTTATCAGTTTGTTGCTATACTTGTTCTCGACCAAGTACGTGTTTGCCTGCTCATGCTAAGTGTTCTTCACAAGAGAAGCATAAGTTGTGAGTGAAAATTGTAGATGTGTGCTTGTATTTGAGGAATAAACATTCACAAATGTAAGCATTGTTTTTGTAGTGTGGCATCCTTCCAGCCAAGATGAAAGAGAAAAGAAAGTATGCATTGGCCATGAGGTGCTCTCTACTGAAAACCTGGCATACTCTGAGTTTTCTTATTGCTTCCTGTCTCAGTGGGGTATTTGCTAATTGGCGTCCTACTTAAATTATTCCATGCAAAATTAACCCAACACTGTAGGTGCCTGACTGTGGCAAAGTAATAAAACAGTTACAATTTTGGGTCATCTAATTGCAAAATGGGGACAAAATATTACATAGTATAGAATTTAAAGTTTTTAAATTGGTAATATCAGCTTTAATATTAATGTGCTACATGTTGATTCACATGGAAATGCTATTTTTCTCTTATTTTTGTTTTAGCCTTGTCTTCTGTTTGTGTGTGTGTGTGTAGCAAGCCTTTGAAACTACTTCGTGATTGACATTACCTTTGTGTATTTTTTATGCAGTGTTCCTACAGTATTTTTATAATGGGAGGCCATTTGAATATTTTATGAACACGTGAGATATCTGAAGAACCATTTTTCGTAATTTCATGAAACACTCTGTACATGTATAGTACTTAGTTAAGTGACTTTACTTTAATGTTTTTGTTTGTGTGTTCATATTTTCAGTAGTTGAACTGTTTTTCTTGCACAAGATATCTGAGGCTCCGTTTTTCAGAATTTCATCAAACTCAGTACCCATTTAGTACTACAGTGTGACAAGAGACAAAAGAATCTTGGCCGGTAGAGCTCTGCAGATCTACATTCTTCACCTACTTTGCTATGGCTGGAGAGGTGATAACCTTGGCCAGTAGCGCTTGCATATCAGTACATTTTCCTCTACCTTGCTGTGGCTGGAGGGGTGAATGCATGTCTTTGAATCCGAAACCGTGTTATACAAGCAGACAGCAACGTTTAGCCGTGTGCCCGTGCACATATTATCTTTGTCTTTAGTTTTGTGACGTCACTCATTTTGTATCTGCTTTGAATGACCCATTTAAATGTATACAAATCCATGCTTCTGTATATGTACATTAATGGCACTGTAGACATTTCACATGTCTGTATTACTAACGACCGCACATTTACATCTGTACAACCTTTTATTGGTTGTTAAATATATAATTCAAGCATGACAATGACTTTGGCTCGTTCTACTGTACTCAGCAAAAACTTTTATTACTTCAGTATATATTTCTCTTGTGCAACGAAACACAAACTAATACATGAACGCAGTTCTTCAGTAGATTTGGCACCAGGTTTGGTTACCACCCACCTAGAAAAATTTTCATAGTTTATGTCTTTATGATAATCACCGGACTTCTGACTGGATTAAAAAATATGCAACACGTTTGGAGCAAAGTCTTATTCACCACCCACTTACACAACAATTAATTGCAGGGCTGTCGAGAGGAGGCAAATATATAGGGGCCTGGGACCAAGGGGAGCTTGGCGCTTTTGAATATATTATTAGAGAAAAAATGTTTATCCACTTATAACAATGTTTATCTCATTTCTCTTGCTTTCAGGTGGTTGATTTGGAAATATATCATTTGATGTGTAACTTGGAAAATTAAAAAATAAAAATTAGATAAGAAAAAAATTACGGATTTTGAATAGTATGGTCATGGGCCCTGAAGACGTACTTGCATAGGTGCTCAGAAATTCTGCCGACGACCCTGATTAATCGCAGACCCTTTCCTATAGATTCAGTAACACTAATTTCCGTATCTGATTGCCAGCAAGAGGTTGCATTATGTGAAGCATTGACATAAGTTTCGTCGAAATAAACTATTACCCTATGAGACTTTATGGATCTGTGTCTGCTCCAGATACTGGCCGCTCCCTATTAAATCATGAATTTTCTTCAAGATCTTCGTCCTGGATTGGCACATTTTCCATTTCGTAGAGTTGAAAATATGTCCGAAAAGAAAGGTTAAAGAAGAAAGGCTATGGTGCTAACCGTACATGTTAAGTTTGCCACTCCTGAACTTCACTTCATGTAGAAAATTTGGGCAGCAGCCCCGCGCGTGTCCTATCCGGCTCGCGTCATGACTTCGATCAAAATATGGCGGAGGCAAAACATTCCAGAATGAAGGGTGAATGGGCGCCACACGTCGTGCTCTCATTGGCTGGTTCTCGGTGGTGTGACCCTCATCATTCGCTCCATTACCTAGAACCCTCTAGGGTTAAACTAAAACTAGGCAATAAAAGCAAGCAGCGCCAAAACTCACGCGGAAAAAACCAGAACACGAAAAGAAAAACAAAGCTACTGCCTCCTACCAAGGCCACCTGGCCATAACAACAAATATTACCCCTATCTGAAATCTAGAACATTCGGGAATAAAAGAACTGCGCCTTTACTCTTCCTTTCTGGAACCGAGACTACTGAAATAAAAGTTACAATTTAAAATATTACATTATAAAGTCAAGGTTTCATAATATACTAATTCACCAATAATGAACAACCCCTTGTCCTGCAATGCTGCACTAGAGATTACGTTGCTAAATTATGCAAAATCATATGCTTGATACACAACTTAGTTCGTAATATAGAAGCTGTTAGCACAGCCTAGTTATCATGTAACACTGATTTGTAGGCACCTGCGCGGATCAGTGATCATAGTGAACAAGCGGAACCAATACTAATGCCCTCCCTTTCCTCGCGGCTTTGTCATGTGAGTAACCATTGAAACTTGAGGTCTGCACAGAATCTTTTCCCTGTTGTCCCATTATAAGTAAGGTAAAATGACTGTATACTTTGTTCCTGCTGTGTTCATATTTTTGTATTGGGAACAATTTGAAAATTATTGATCATGTAAGGTATCTAAAGGGACTATTTATACCTGAATTTCTTCAAAGTTAGTATACGTATAGTACTTTGTGTCGCAGTTAGAGAAGTAATTAGGTTAGCTAACTTGTGTAAGAAACATTATTGTGAGTATTGGTAGTTGTAAAGGTAGGAATGATTGCTTGTTGTAAAAGTTGTGGGGATTAACCATTTAGTGTGAATAAACATGTGATGTAATCACTGTAATATATTTACTTACTACAGCGAACCTACAAATTAAACATGACACAGTCTGTAAGTCTGTAGGGTATTTATCACGGTTAACAGATGCATAGTAAAGATTCGTCAGTCAGTAAGCTTAAAGTGTAGTAGGTAGTGTACCTTTAAAGTAAATTCAAGGCCAGTCAACAGTACCTGGTACAGTAGAACATTATTCTTATTTATTTTTGTGCAGTTCTGGGCATAAGTAAGGACTAGGTCAACTGTAGAAATTGCAGTGGTTGAGAACATTTCTTTGTCTATATTTAACCTTCCACATAAACTTAGCTTGGAGGGTAACTCTATTGAATAGACCTATACAAGTTTAAAATACAGAACTATTGATTTGGGGGCTGCATTTGAACTCACAGATGATGAGATTGACGAAATGCTGCTCCAAAACGCAATGAAATATATTAGTGGTGCTGATATGTCTTCAGCCAGTGCAGCCAAAGGGAAGGAGACACCTTCAGTTGCTTTTTCACACAAGCAAAAAAATCAGTTAAAAGTTGTGGTGTTGAGAATTAGGAAAGTACAGTAGTACAGTATTCTCAGAGATATAATAACTGTCAGTATCAGAGACCACAAACTTCGTGAAGATATTTTGCAAGTAGAAGACCTGAAGTTGTCAGAGAATGTCAAACAGCAGAAAGAAGCAAGCTGTATAACAAAAGGCTGCAAGAGAAAGGAAGAAAAATCAGAAACTGTAGATTCAGTGAGTGCTGGTAAGTGGAGACCTAACCTGCTTAAACTGTCAAGAAAGTGGCCTTTTTTAAGTTATGCAGTAAAGTTAACCATCAATCATATGTAAATGAGATGACTGAAAATTACAGTGATAACAATGTTGCAGATTACTTTAATTTATTAATTGGGAGATCACATCAGAGTGGACACTTTGGGAGTGCGTATCGAAAGGAGTGAAAACAAAAGGAAACTGTCAATGGTGTTGAAGTGACATTGAAGCTAGACAAAGTGTAAGATTTTACCATTCTTGTGATTTAAGAGTATCCGAGAGCAAACAGTAAATAAGGAAACCAGGCCAAACATTTTAGCATATAGTGGCATAGGTTTGCACAGGATGGTTCAAGTGGTCTCAATTGCCACCCCTAGTGATAGAAGGCACCCTCTAGGCCTGTTGATTACCTATATAGGCTGTTTTATAACACTCATTGCATAATTTTAAATTAATTTTTATGTTCACTTAGATGCTTTGCAGAACTATCCTGTTATCTTGGACTAGCATCAAACAAGCTTGCAAAAATATTCACAAGGTAGTCTTTTAATCTAGTTATAATTCAATAAACAAATATAGTAACACTATAATATAAAAAAATTTCAACTTGTTCAGGGAGACTGAGAGAATTTCAGTTATTCCATGCTTTTCACATTTTGGACGCACCGGTATTTCAAATGTTATGGAGAGACTAATCTAAAATGGACATTTTTTCTCGGGGAGGTTCTTACAGCACCCTTCACACTAGGGTGTACCCTCTTGAAAAGGTTTTGCCATCTCTAATCATTAACTCTGTGCACGCTATTATATGGAATGGCTAAACTAGTTCCTGTAGGTACTGCAATTTTAGACTGTGAGGTAAAGGAAAGGAAAACGAGCTTTACTTTGTAGTGCTACTAGGTATTGAAGCTTGTTTAGGTCTAGTACTGATTCAACACTTAAATAGGGTAAGCCAAGTGCCAAGGGACTCGTGTGCTCAAGAAGCGTTTGTAAGTGTTTTCAGTGAAGTTTTTCAGGGGCTAGGGTAAATACTCAGGAAGGTGTACGTTTGTCACAGAGCCTAACTCAGAGCAGGCTAGAAGGTCAGCAATGTGAAATCAAAGATTATTCAGTGCAAAGCTGAAGACTGTTGTCGTTCAGTTTAGAGGCTTAGAATGTTGTACACGGGGACCAGTTAACACCTAAATGATTGGTTAGTAATCTTATGGTTGTATAAAGACCAAATCGGCAGCTGTGGCTGTTCTTGGATCTTGTACTTAACGACAAAAATGACTTCTGCCACTTTGAATCGGATGAACAGTCAAGTAACAAATGCTGTTTTTCAACGCCAAATGGTGTTATGAATTTTGGCATATCTGTTCCAGAGAATTTTTAGATGAAAAATTATTACATATTTTTGGTAAACCACCTAATGTTGTAGTTTACTCAGAAAAGGAACATAGTGCTGTGCATGCAGTTATCGAACATTCACACCGGTATAATGTTAGGTTCAATGAACTCAAGCTTCAAGATTAGCAAGTTACTGCTATGTATAAGGTCAGGTATTTTCATCTGCAGGAAAACAATGAGACAGAGACAGGGTCAGAGCATTTTTAGGTGTGGAAGAGCCTAAAGATAGGGTGGAGCTCTTATGACTCATAGTAATGTTTAGTTACGTAATAGAGTATTTACCTGGCTGTGGCACTGTAACAGCACCTCTCTGAAAGTTGCAAAAGTTTAAAACTTAATTGAGCTAGTTAGACACATACAGAGGCACTGCAAAAAAAATCTGACCAAATTTGACACATCATTGCCTGTCACCATTCAGGCAGATGCATCATAGAGCTAGGATGCTGCTTAATGAAGAATGACAAGCCTATAATAACATTTGCATCATGTTGCTTAACCAGAAGTGGAAGTCTTTACACCAACACTGAAAAGATATTCAAATTTAAATGATCATTGGAAGTATACACTGAAATGTTATTTTGTGTAATGGTAGTTGTGTAGGTATGGTTGTATACAGGTGTGATGTAAATACTCTAGTATTTTCTTTACTAACAGCAAACGTAATTGTTGAACACTTAGTACAGCAACTTGTGTTTAATGTATTTTGTTCATACTGTATCCAAAATTTTAAAATTGTGGCCCTTTGAATTTTTTTGATCACGTGGAAACCAGAGGAAAAATTTTTCATGATTTTCCCAAACTCGGTACACATTTAGTACTAAACACGGTAATGTGACTTTAATATTGTTTCTTTATGCTGTGTTAACAAATGTATGTCCTCTAATTTAGAAGTTTTTACGACATTACATAATACGTTTTTTGATTTTTATATACACTAGTGTTGAAGAAAATCTGCCAAAAAGAGCTTGTTTTAAGCTTTAAATAATTTAGTTCAAAGTTTACAGTGAATGATTTTATACATTGATTGTGTGTGTATGTATACTCATGTGTGCTTGCATGTGCAGAGAGAGAGTGTGTGTGTGTTTGTGCGTGCGTGAATGTGCAAGTATAAGTGCGATATTGAATATTACTGGCATTAGTTTATATTGTGTTTCTTTATGCATCGGATATACCTAATCAGTGTTTGGCTGCGTATTTCTGACTGTTCTGAATATTTTATGCATTGATTTAATCTAATAATTATCTGTTTCTTAGCATAATCTACATTAATTGTAATTTAATTAATTTTTGTATAACTATGAATATTAGTTTTTTTAAATTGACTAGATATTATGTGTCTGTTTCTTTCCTCAGTGATTAACTGTAAGATGAGGAGAGTACACCTTAACCATACCACTTGCATATAAGATGCAAATACAAATAAAATAACACATTACAACCATACCATTAAAATTAAACTTAAAAAAATAATACAGTGGCAGGTCTTCAGTGTTCAGAAGACTTGTTCATTTTACAGTGGAACCCCTGAATTACAACCCCTGATTCTAGACTTTCCTGCCATTTACACTGTTTGTATTTGGTCCCATTTAATGATTTGATTTTACATTACGTATAACCTTCCCTCAGATAACACTTTCCTGCATTTTATACCATTTATTACTGGTCCCTTGAGAAGTGTAGTTCAGGGGTTCCAATGTATTTTGTTTTCTAGTTAAATTGAACATCTAAGTTGTAATGTTTTTGGGATGTTATAGGACTTCAGTTTGATATCATGTTTATTGTAGAGTACTATACGTATTTTATAAGCACATAGAATTGGTATGTTTTCTGTGTTTGCGGTATGAGACTCGTGTCTAAACTGACTGGATTTAGATGAGTAACTGAATAAAATATGTATAAGAATGGTGGGAAATAGGCCGCTAGGCTAACAAAGTAATTTAACAGACAGAAGTACAAGTACTTACAGTTGATACTTGTAAATAGGTACACAACACGAAGGGACGGCACACATTTTTGGGCGGAAGCGCGGTCGCGACGTTTCACCAGTATTAAACTGGCTTCCTCGGGCAGCAAGACATGGCAGTGTGCCAGTTTAATACTGTGTGTATTTACAAGTATCAACTGTAAGTACTTGTACTTCTGTCTGTTATATTACTCTGAATAAAATATGTAATCGTCTTCATAGTTCCTAACACATTTTAACATTGCAGGTACAACTTGTTGAGTGACACAGAACGTAAACGCTTGGAACATGATGAAGACCGCCTGCTGTCTACTATGCTGTACAACCTTGTTGCAATAATGGTGATGGTGAACGTAAACAAGATGGAACTGAAGAGAAAGGTGCGGCGGCTGCTCGGGAAAAGTCATATAGGCCTGGTCTACAGTCAGGAGGTCAATGAACTGCTGGACCAAATTAACAACTTGGTATGTGCACTATTATATTTTATGTACGGTACCAGCTTTTTGCCAAGGTCCAAGTTGTCGTACTATATATTCTATTTCTTTAATTACTGTACCTGAAAATTATTGTTCATCATTACAAATTGTTGTTATAGTAAAATGCTCTACACTGCCCCCTCGCTTATCCGAACTGGTCGGGGGACGAATCAGTTCAGTTTTTTTTAATTGTTTGGATAAAATAACAACAGATTTTTTGTTTGTAAAAAAGTTAGGTATGCTTATATTAACATAATATGTACGTAAATGTACGTCTAAGAAACATGGTGTATACACTGTTCAATTGATTTTAATTTACATTGTATCTACGTATTACTGAAAATTTGTAGTACAGTATTTAAATACAGAAGAAACTCTGCAGTTATCTGCAAACGGCGTGCTAGGGCCATCTGGCAGCGCCACTTACCTCCTTGTGCTGGCTGGCACTCAACCAACTGCTCAAACTTACCTGCCTTCAGTTTTCCCCTCACTCGCCTGTCGGCCCTTGAAATGTAGGTCACTGACACAGACCAGATGTGACTTGCTGTGTCGCACACGAAGTTAAGCTGGATTCACACTTGTATTGACTGAAGCGCGATGGACAAACACGCCTACTTACCAACATTAAGTTGTGCAATTTAGGCCAAGTTCACTCTTGCGTTGAAGTGACACGCAATAGACAAAGTAACGTGTGTTGCCACATCTCGACTCTTGTCTTTTCGTCGCTGGAGTGTCTTGTGCCACTGACACACATGTATAATGCAGTGCATGTCATTTTAACGCAAATGTGAACCGGGCCTTACCATTCTTGATTACTGTCGCTCCATGAAAAGCATCGCAACGTATGTTTTTTTCATTTTGATGTGCACATACATACATAGTTACCCATGGAACAAAACACAAAATAAATTAAATTTTTACGCTGTTATAGACAGACTAAAAAAAGTAACAAAAATACAAACTGATGTCTGCCAGATTCAATCTGAGTACGTGACATGAAGTGCTTGTGTACCGCTTGTGACTGCTGTTGCGTTATTCACTTCAGTGCTCGTCATAGAGGCAGGTATTTTTGTGAACATGTCCGTCAGACGTTGTTTCTGTTTTGGCTGCTCACTTAACAACTGCTTTTGTATGTATCACGTACAGAGAAATGATCTGCTGTTCTGTAAAGTAGCTGCGCTGCTGCGTGCCGGCTACTAAGCCGTCTACATGTTGTAGACACATTTCCTGCGAGATTTTCGCAGGCGGTTTTTCATTGTCATAGCTGATGTCATCGTCATTCTTTTTTGCACCTGTTACTGATTCAATAATTTCTTGGTAGGTGAAATTATGGACGACAGGGACATCGTCAACTTGAAGCCACTCCTTAACATTTTCTTCATTTAGGCATAAGTCATTTACTTCAGGATTGATGATGCTCTTCGCATACTGCAACATTGTTGTTCACTGTTTTTGTTTCAAACCCTTTATAATCCTCTATTTAGCTTTCTTCATCCTTGGTCACATTGCTGGTTGCCAAGGTTGGCCACAGTTTGTATCAGGGCTTGTGTAAAACTGAATTGGGAATGCTGTCCCAAGCTCGTGCAAGTGCCCAAATCACGTTACGCAAATTATATTCTTTCTTGATTTCTGTTTCCTATTTTTGCGCTATTTAAACTGGACAAAAAAACTGCGGGAACTTTGTACGATACCGACACTTAATGGTCGCAAGATTCCTTGATCCTGTGGCTGAATCAGTGGGATACAGTTAGGTGGCAGAAAAACAACACATACATTTTCTTTGTCAAGTGTTTCTGCTGGGGGTTGTGCTGAACAGTTGTCAAAGAGGAGCTTAATCTTGCATTTAGGGTCCAGACTAATATTTGTTGCAGTGTTTAAGAGCCCGCCGAACGGAGCTATTGAATCACTCTTTAATCAAGTTGGCAGTGGTCCAGGCTTTTTTGCTGGCTTTGTATTCAACGGGCATGACCTTTGAGTATTTCAGTGCTCTTGGACGAACACTTTTGCCTACAACCACTAATTTAACTTTGTGTGTTCCCACTGCATTAGAATAGCCCAGCACAGTGTCGCAATCTTTATAATCCTTCATTCCGCTGTGCTGTTCATTAGCTATGCACAGACTTGATCGTGGCATACAATGCCAGTAGAAGGCAGTTTCATGTGCATTGTATAGTTGTTCTGGAGGAAGTTTTTCTTTGGAAACTAATTTCGCGAAGTCACTGACAAACTTTCCTGCTGCTTCGGTGTCAGCAGAAAGCAGTTCACAGTTCAGCTTGAAAGCTGCCATGGTGTTGCTGGAATCTATACAACCAACCATAAAAGTTGTCACACGTGAATGGCAGCTTGAGTTAAGCTTGAAACAATAATGCTTGTTCCATTAATAATGCACCAGAAATGGCAACACCTTCGCTATAGCAATGCCGAAACCACTCAATTAAAATGTTATCCAGTTCTGCACTTCTACTCAATCAAATTGTTTCGGAAATTTCCATAGCTTTACTTGATTAGTTATGGGTATAAAACTTGCAAAGTAAGTTTTTTTTATGTTGTGCGCAGTGGTTTTTGCATATTTTGTAACACAAACACAGTGAACTAAATGCACTACCAACCAGTTTTTTTTTAGAAACGTTTACTTTATCTTTGATGGACAACACAACCTTTTTGCATTTCTCATCCGAAACCAAAATACAAATGTGTCCTTTTTGTAGACATTGCGAGACATTGAGACAAAGAATAACTAAACATTCAAAATTATCCCACGAGCGAACTACACCCTTAATTAATTGTTTAACTTCACGCCTTTACTGAAACTGTTATGTCACTTGTGAGAGACACTGCCTGGAAAGAAGCCGGGACTACCCCCGAGTTGGACGGGAGGGGAATAGTGACTGCCCCTCTCATCGTTGGCCAGTTGCTGCTTGCTGATCGTGCGGTACACACGGTTGCTGCTGTTTCCAGCACAATGGGCCTTTCTCACAAATTTTACTGAGAACATTAATGTAATCTGTGTTAAAAACTAGATGATAGGAGGTGAAAATTTTAAATTTAGAGTTGATTTGAGGTAAATACAAGTGTTTAAAAATTGTGTATTCAAAACGCCCGCGAAAACCGTACATCACAACATGGCTGCCACTGCGACGTCATCAGCCCGTGTAGTAGGCCAGCAGTAGCAGTAGTAGATGAGCGAGTGCAATTGTTAAAGAGAGCGTTTGGCAGAATGCCTGGTTATAAGTGGTGTTTTGTGCCTAGATTCACAAATACGAGCATTAATTCAGTCTCAAAACTGTTTTTTACTGCCCCGAAATCCAAACAAATACGACCGAAATAGTTCAAAGTTTCATGCCGAGATGTGAATGTTTCGATGATTAGTACTTTGTACTGTTGCGAAGATCATTTTGACGTAAGTACAAAATTAATTTGTAGCTATTTAGGTAGTGATATACGTGTATAGTTTATTTATTTAATGTTGTTGGAGATTAATTTATAGCTATGTTAAGCATGTAACTTAAGGAACACAATAATGAAACCCCAACACTATGTGTCTGTTTAAAGCTGTCTTGAATGTTAATATAAAAACATTGCAAACGCATTGTAATCATATTAAAATGATATTTTCGATGTTGTCACTAACCTGCATTTAATAAATCAAATATTCTATAATCGAAATTTTTTTAAAAGGTATTTAACAGAAGGCTTTGCTGTTCAACAGAGTAGGAAAAAGATTTAGGCCTGCAACACAGTTTTTTTAACTGTATGATTTTAATGTTTATCATAATTTTTGCTTCATTAAGGGTTTTTTTTTTCTGATTGAAAATCATGCAGTGTAGTTAATTGATATTATGTTTCATTGGCTAGGTATTATAGTGTTTATGTAATGGTCGTACGATCATGTGGGTACATACATTTTTATTAGTCTAAAGTAAAATTTGGTTAGCTTGATAAAGATAGGCCTAAGCTTTTTTGTGATGGACCAATCAAAAGCCGTTCACAGGCACTGCCACGTCAGCTGTTATTTTTATGATTTTATTTTGCATCACATTTCCAAATGAAAGTGTTTAGAGGAAAAATTCTTTTTTCTGCTGCGTTCATATTTCTTTTTTATAATTAATATGACAAACATTTCAACTACTTTTAAATTTCATGCAACTCCCCCATTGCATGTTCCTACATTTTTCACGGCAGGTTTTTGCGCATATCACACACACACAAAAAAAAAAAACAGTTGGGTTAAGTGAAGGTTCAGTTAAAACTGTCGGATAAGCGAGGAGGAGTGTACTATGTTTTTTACTGAGTTTTTCATTCGTCATGTGTAATGGAGATATCCTGTCTAGCAGGCTCTTCAAAGCTTAACAATTTTTTCTTATGTACTAATTGCTGTATTTAACTTCTGTGAAGCTTGAAATGCAACAAATTTAATATTGAAATATTACAAGTTTCATAATTTCAATGTATCAACGAATTAAGTTCAGTATGTAAAAACTTACTGCAGGCCCGCTATAATATTTTGCAGATAATTATTGGTTTTTGCTAATACCAGAGTACCCAGTTACTGATACCAGTTATGATGTATTCTTTGTATGTAAATGTGAAATGTATTCATGATTCTATTCAAAATTAATACTTACAGAATTAAATTTTTACCTTCAGCTAAATGTGAATATGTGATTTGTGGGTTTACATTTCAAAACTGCATAATATTGAAATGTTGGTGTGGCGATAGGTCATGACAAATTGGTATTTTTTACTACAAATAAGCAAATTTTCAGTGATAAACCCTCTAGCCTAATTTTTTTTATGGGAGGGTATAGATTCCCGAATTTGGGTAGTTTAAATTTCATGGAGAAAGAAATACTGCAGTTTCTAAAATTATTTTGTCAGACATTTATCGATGCTGGTACTGTATTATTGGTAGTGTAAATAGTTTGGTATTGGAAGTGTAAATAGTTTGGTATTGGAATTGGCATTGGCCTAGTACTAATTAGAATTTAATTGATTTTGATTGGCTTTGACTACTGTTTATAAAAATTGTTTGCTGAAGTTGTATGTATGCAGCTTTTGAGTGCAATTGTGGCAAGATCGTACATTGGATCCTGATTTCGGGGACTGTTGATTAAATGGAGGTAACATTTTTAAGTACACATTCTCAGGAGCCATAAGAAAACATGAAAATTGATAAAATATACTATATTAACTTGGGCATGCTGCACTGTGGCACATTTTGACATAGCATCGAAGCACTATCTGTGAATTAGTTCCCGTGCTGTACAGCCTGAGTACCTATATGCTTGTTCATCTGCCGGCCGCCAGGTCGTGATGCTCCTCCTTCATGAGGATAGATCAAGGTGTTAGCTTGTTACACAACACAGTGTTGCTCGCTTGGCTGCGTGCGCTCAGCTCAAACTTGCATCCGCTGCCAAAGTACTCAACAATTTTTTAACGATTTTTTTTCTTTCAGTAAATGATTTAAGGCTATGTATCTACTGAGAAATAAGTATATACTGCGGCTAGGAAAAGTATTTTTAACAGCCTTACATTACAATTTATATTCCATTTTATCATAGTTACTTTAGTTCTTTCATATATTTTCGTAAATTTTTTTGAAAGTTCCTAAAAATGGTTTTGTTATTTTGCTGTTTTCGTTATTCCAGAGTTAGTTGAATCGGGGCTCTACTGTAGGTTTTAAACATTGTTACCTTGAATTTCTATGCAGTAATACATGATACAATAAAATGCTTAAATAATTTTAAAAATGTGGTTTGCTCTCCAGTTCAGAAGACATTGGAACTTGAAATTTGGCCCTGCATGCTATTATATTACCATATTTGCCAACCTTTGGTTTCTATTTTACAGATAAAACACCCTAACAGCTTGGAATTCCTCAGGGCATTACATACGGTACATGAATAATAAATTATTTACTTGATCAAACCGTTGGAAAATCAGTTAATTCCACGCAGCAAAGTTAGTTTGGAAACTATATAAAAAAGGAAAACTTATGTAAGTTCACAATTTAAATTAATGGGAAATCAATTTTTCACATGGAAAAAACAACTACTGTATCTACCAGAAATTTCCCAAGATAAATTCTCTCTTGGTATTCTGTTATTTGTTTCCAGCACGGCAATGACATTGACCTGAAGCCGTTAGGCTCGCGGCAGATGCATAGGCAGAGCTTCACTGTCCATTCTGGCGTTGACCCTTCCGGGGACTTGCTATTCCTGGAAGTGCGAGAGGATGGATTGGTGCTGCGCTCCGTCAACGGCACCATAGTGGAGCGGTGGTGGTTTGAGCGCCTTGTCAACATGACCTACAGTCCCAAGAACAGGGTCTTGTGCCTTTGGAGGAGAAATGGTGGTCAGACCCAGCTTCACAAATACTATACCAAGAAGGTGATTCTTGCTGACTGTGAGTTGTGGGGGCTTTTGGGTCAGATTTTGGTACTAATCAGTCCATTTTAAATATGACAGCATTCTTAACAGTTTTCATGTGACCAAACATTCTCAAATCATCTGTTTACAGACACATACAGTTCCTTGAAATTTGCCATTGTGAATGAATAGGCTATAAAAACTAACACAATATGACAAAATTTCAGCAAGTTTTGCCCCTTTTAAAGATGAACATTTTATCTTAAACTTCTTATTTAGGCATTTTATTGAAGGTGACGAAACACAGTGGAATCGGTTTTGTTAATTTTTAATGGTATGTTGTTTAAAAAACCTTTATGTTGGAAAACTGAACATGTTGACCAACTTCCAAACTAAATACTAACCTCAAAACTTTTAACTTTAATTTTATATTTTATGGCTGTAATGCTGTGTTTATAATTTAAAAAATCAACATTTTACTAATTTAATACACAACTTTCAATTTAACTGCACTATTTACCTTGTGCAAACTCAATACAAGTAAATATAAATCTTGACTATCTTATCCTCGCAGATCAGGTATGTGCCATTGGCAAAAATATTGTTTGAATTTATTGTACAGAGCTATAACTTTTGTAGAAACACTAAAAATGTGACTTCAAGTTTGAAAATTGCTAAGTATTGTCTTATAAATTTTTAGTTTGCTTAGGTTTTATTTACATTAAATTTATATTTTACACAAACCTGAATATAATTTTTTGTGGTCTTTATTGCTCCGGAAATTACCCTACAAAACTTATGAAAAATACAGCTCTATTAAACTACTTACATCACACTGCCAGTATCTGTGTGTACATGTGTGTGTTTGTAAAAATCTAGACACATCCACACGTATTATTTTACATTTTGGAAACATGTGCAATTGGTAGAGTTTTATTATTTTATGCAAATAGCAGGTATAAAATTAATTCAGCATAGTTGAGTGTTTGAAAACACTGTGATACTTATTGATATTTGCTGATTATTATTATTTTTTTTTTTTTTATGAATTTCATTTTCTTCCTTTATACAATCAAGTAAGATTTATTCTGTTGAACTGAGCGAGGTGGCACAACAATAACATGTTTTGATGCACATTCAGGAGGACCCAGGTTTGATTCCTGGTTCCAGCCATCCTAATTTTGGTTTTCCATATTTTCCTGAAATCACTCCTGGCGAATGTCAGGATGGTTCCTTAACAAAGGGGCCATGGTCGATTCCCCTCACAGTTCCTGTCATTGTACCAAGTTGTGTGTCACCGTCTCTAATGAGCTCACTGTCTATGAGTTATAAAGCCCAATTATCTTACCTTACCTTGTATTCAGTTTCAAAGAGGTACATGATTAATTCTGTTTTTTGTGGTCAGAGTTTCTTATATTTATTTATCATCCTCTTTCCATTAATATTATCTTTTGGATTTTTTTTGCATATTTACATGTGCTGACTGTTTACTCTATTAAGTTTTTGTAATACAGTAATACCATATTTTCCGTCATATAAGACAACTATTTTTACATATTTTTGGCCTTCAAAAATTGCTACTCATCTTATATGAAGGTGCAAAAATTTTTGGTAACCTAAAAATCGTTTGAAAGCTAAGCTGTAAGCTGTGGAGTTGTATGATGTTTCAAGGAATTGCGTTTTTCGTCACAAATGAAAATGAGTGCCCCATTTTTAAATAAAATTTATCTTACCAAATTTTGATGAGCGTAATTCATAATAAAGGACACTTCCTCGCAGCGAAGCAGCGATCGATGCAGCTGGAGCGCGTGCCGAGATACTCTGTCTTGTCAGCCTACAACAGTACAACTCTCTAGGCTAGCAGACAACAGCGCACAGGAATGCAATTTCCTTGCAAGCAGCTGTCATAGTCCGGCGTTGCCATGTTGCGCATGTTGTGCCTCAGTGCGGCGTTGCCAAGTCGCCCACAGCTCCGTGGCAATTGATGATGTACCATCAAGGCACACATAACAACGGGTTTGAATATCCCGAGTGACGGAAAATACTAGAATTTGATAAATACAAACAAAAATTCAAACAATACACAACAGTGTTTATTTAACTCAGGGTTCTTGTACATTTGTTTTTAAGTTACAAATACTTGATATAAAAAATGCCAGAAGGGCCATTAAGTTCATTAGAAAAAGAAACAAACTAAAGCGGCAATCAAAAGGGTTAAAGCTCGCGCAGGTCAAACAGGAAAAGCAACCCGTCGACGCCCCGTCGGCTCCCGATACAATTACTGTACTCGCGACAGGGAAATCACGCAGCTGAAAAGACAGGGCAGAAGGCCCAGGCACAAACTTAAATGAACATGACCAAAGAAAACTACTCACCAACGTATCGAAGAACAGCCGACAAGGCCCCGACGAGCGCGAACGGAATAGTAGAGCACAGAAGGGCGACCAGTATCCAACTGACCTCGAGAGCTAGGCGGCCGGCCTAGGCAACAGGAAAGGGGGAAGGGGAGGGGAGGGAGCTGAAGACAGCCGAAGATAGCCGAAGAGTTCCGACGAGCGGCAGAGCATTCCCGCACGCTTCCGAACAGAGTCCCATTGCATAACATGACGAAACCAACCATTTGGATTCACAAACAGTTTAAAAAGCGCCTCAGTACAACTGAGGGCAAAGCACCAGTTCAATGATGCTGGCCGCCGCTGTGTATTTTCTTGGCTCATGGGTGCCCGGAGGGCAGTATTAGCCAATGTTATTTGTTTATGGGTCTACTATGATGTTTATGTGACTGTAATAAATGCACTGAAAATATTTAAACTTTATTTTTAATGTTTCTGCTAGAGGATAAAAATATTTTTCTGTCGGGAATTTCAAAATTAGTAATTTGGTTTTTTTAAAGATTTTGTACCTTCAAAACCATGACTCATCTTATATGCGGGGTCGTCCTATATGCCGACAAATACGAATGTTTAGTTGTTTCTGAAAATTAATAATTTTGATAAAATGTGAGTGAACACTTGTTTTATGTCTTGGCTGTTGGCTTTAAGAAATGTTGGGATGCAGTATAATTGGTCAGGATGTCTAGCGTCCTGTAATTCCTGCAGTTGGCCAGTGCATTTTCTCAGTGTAGTCCTATTTCCCGTACCCATGCCTTCCATTGCTGCTTCATCTTCATCTCGTGCAAACTCTCACCAATGCTGAAAACCTCGCTAAGTGTTGACCAAAATTCTTTTTACTTACTTCACAAACTAATTCTTCCCATCATAACATACAGTACATTTACTTTAGTGGTTGTGACATGCGATACGTAATGCTGGGTGGGGAGTAAAAGGTAATATGCTGGGTGGGGATTAAAAGGTAATGTGTGGGTGGGACATTTTGCCTAGTGCAAGGAGCTGTACTACTGCATCAAAGAGGCGATGGAGCGTGCTGCGGCACGAGGCAGCACGGCCCCATCAGGGGTGGAGCTGGGCGGAGAGTTCCCAGTGCAAGACATGAAGACGGGGGAGGGAGGTCTTCTGCAGGTGTGCATGGAAGGCGTCGGCTTGCTGTTTGTCAACAGCAAGGTAAGCTTTGCAATTCACATCACTTGTTGCCTTATTCCATTGGGTGAAGTTATAACTTGGACCAGGTAGGCCTGCCACTTCCGATCTTGTGAGCTCTCGTTTTTGAGCTGTAGTTTTGTTGACTGACAGACTTAACAATTTCTCATTTTTAATTACATGTATATAGGAATTATAGTAGTTCGTAATTTTCCAAATATAATTTCAATTGTGATATTGCTGATTCTAGTCAAATGTTTTTTTCTCCAAAATATTTTTAGTTATTACATACACCAAATGAGGTTAAAATTTAGTAATTTAATTTACTGACAATATCTAAAATGTTACATTTCTTACAATTTCAATTTGATAAAGGTTTATCTTGGATAAGTTTAAAATTGGGCAATCTTTATCTTGAAGTGTAGCAGTTTTCCATTTCTTGATAATCTTATTACTGTAATACACTTTATAGTGGTAAAATAGTGAAACTCACAAACCATTCCCATAACTCTTGTAGGGAGATAATTGAGTAGACAAGTGAGTTGTTAATATTTTCAGTTGAACATGAAATTTTTTTGTGGGTGAAGTTGCATCCGTATTTTATTTATAAAATTAGCTTCTGTTCCTGGTCCATGTTTTAACTTTTCTTCATCTTACGTGAAGTAAGACAATCTTGCATACATGAGATTCCTAAATGAAATTACTGGTTGTACAAGAGCAGTATTGCCTGCAATTAGCATTGTGACTTTCACATTTGTGTGGAAGTAAAAAAAAATAATGGTTCAGATAGTTTAATGGTGTTAAATTTTCATAATTTATTTTTGAAAATATTTAAATCCACTGCTCTTTAGCTACACCAGTATGGGGAGTTTAAATTTTTAGAACTAATTTAAATGTTGTGTATCAACTGAAAATCCTTGCAATATACTACATAGTCCATTGGCTGATGACCTGACATTTAATTGTTCAGCATAATTTTTGGCAGAAAAAAAATTATATTGTTTTTTTTTTTGTGTGATTTAACTATTAATTAGTTTTACAAAGCTTAACAAGGAAACTGTGTATATACAGTATTAAAATTAAAGTACGTATCAAATTCTGATATATGACTAATTGCTTCTGAACTGTTGTAGTAATGATGTTATTGCCATTGCATAGCTGTAAGGCACACACGGAATAAGGTTGAATAATGTAATTTGATTTGTGTTACAGGGTGACTTGCAACAAAATTGTCTGTAATTTTTGTGTCATTGGAATTTGGTATCCCTGTATTATATCTGATAAACTACCACACAAAAATATATACGTATTGTATATATTCCATTATTTAAAAAAAAAAAGTCACCATGACTGCCTTTCTTGCTAACAATGAGACTGCTAAAGCTATGTTTTAAAATAAAAAATACAGTTTCTAATGTTAGAGCATGTTAATTATAGGTTTATTTTTATAATTATTTATTTGTATCATAGTAGATTCCCCAACAATGCTTTATTACATTGGGTAAGTTGTACACAAAATAATAAATACTGATGCTTATAATACTTCTGCATGAAGTTTTAGGCATGTTTAATTTTATTGTCATTTGCATCTTGGAGATAATTTTTAGCTTTCAATTTATGTGAAACTTACCTTCCCTGGCTATAAAGCTTTTATTTTAAAATAATTATGTATTATATTTTCATTCTTGAGATGTTGTGCAATGCAACTTTAAAAGTTTTTCTCCTTGCGAGTTCATTTTCTAAATTCAAGCACTTGCCAAAAGTAGAAAAATAATATACACAAATCAAATTGCTTTATACTTGTATGTCTCTGTGTGTCTGGTAACTATGTGCTGGAAACAGTGACAGGATCGTCAGAAGAAAACTTTAGGAGCTCTTACAGATTGCTTTGCCTGAACAATGTATCCACCATGTTGGGTCACTAGCCAGTGGACTATAACTGTTGTCATGATGGTGTTGGTGGTGATGACTATTGTAGTTACCATCACATATCATCTGCATTCGTATGTACTTGCGCTGAATTGTTTTATGAATGTTTTTTTTTGTAATGAATGTCTTTATAAACTGCAAGGACCTCTCAAAACTTTCCTGCTACATGCTACCACAACATCTTTATAATTACTACATTTTTACTGAACATTCTTGTGTCTGTCATGTTCAACACATCCACCCATAATACACGTTCTACTTTTGTCTGTAAACTACTACTATTTTTACTTCTTGCAACCCAGTATTTCCAAAATATAAGTTTAAAGATATTTTTTATGTCAGTGAAATTTTTTATCCTCACAAATGGGAAGCAATTACTAGTAGTCTAATTTACTTACAGAAATCCCTTTAAAACACTTTTTTTCTAATTATGAAATTTTGTTATTTTATTCGGTGTTTCTACTATGCATGCTGTTTTCTTTGAACTTTTCTAAGCTCCGTGTATTTTAAAGTCTTGTAAAATAAGCTACCACTTTCTATTTCATTCCTATATTCTTTATTATGAAATTTCACCTTGGTTCACTATTTTTGAACAAACGTTTGACCTTTACTTTTTACTATGGATGTCGTATGCCCTATCTCTCTATAACCTCTCTCTATTTTTCTTGTGAGTGGGAAAATATTTTTCACGTTAACATTTTTTAATTGAATCGTGATATTTAAATTTTAAAAGCTTAGGAACTTTTGAGATGGTCCTTGAATTTAAGACTGTGAACAAGCAACATTCTCATTTACGTTGTTGAAATGAGACATGTGTGAGTGGGTGGGTAAAAACTACAGCTTGAACTTGTAGAGTACATGGATATATCATGTTCTCTTGATTTGTTTTTAATTATTTTTCCTATCATCTTTACACGCATCCAATGGTGATGCCAGGATTTTGAGGTATTATATTAAAAGTCTTCTGAAAATCTTCACTATATTTGTCCATACACATTTTGCTTCACCCGTTTGATAATTGCTATACCTTTAGTAGTCCTACCACTAATTTTTTTTGTTTCATGTAGAATTGGTGTCTTATGATTTAATTTCTTATTGACTAATAGAGAGCAAATTTTAGAACCTACACAATACTTTAGTTCACACTGTATTAGCAAATAAAGAGCCAAAACAGTTGTAGCATGCCACTAATACTTGAAAGTGCACCATTATACTACTGTAATCCAATATCATGTATTTGTTGAAGCCTCCCAAAGCTAATGGTAACATTATTTATAATTATTTACTGACAGACCATCTCTCAAGTTTCCTACGCAATAGTTTGCTGTGTGTGTAGATTGTGTTTGTGCTACATTAAATCTCCATAACTCTTGTATTGTAGAAAGCGTTACGTGTCGAGTTTGTCGACATCATGCACAACTTGTCCTCACATGCATGGCTGCTTGGATAATTTTGCACGAATGCTTTGTCGTTTTTGGCTTTGAATGTTATGGTTTGACTTTGGCAGCTGCTTCAGTGATCAGTGAAACAGGCTTCACTGAAATGAGATGTATACCATAAACATGTTGAACACAAATCGCCTGAAATTTAATTCCGATTTTAATATGTAGAAAATTATACTGTATGTAATACATACATAGGTGTAATACATTCACAGATAAATATTATGGCAGGTGTTAGCCATTTAAGCTATCATTTAATCTCTTTATCGTGAACATATAGTATACTCGTAACATGTTGTTACAGAGTAGACATGAATGGTCATAGATGGTGCAAAAATGTGCTGTATGTACTTGTTTGTGTGAAAATTTTGTGGTTCAGTTGAACAGAGGCAATGAATTAAGACCTTAAGGGAGTGAAGAAAATGTGAAGTAAAACATAAATAGGATTTTTATTAGAAAAGCCCATACTTCACAGGAATTCGTTTGGCACATGCATTGGAATTTCATGTTGGTGTACTCTAGTGACCTGTTAGAGGTTCTTTAACTATATTGTGAGTCTGCTATGACTTCTACCATGTAAACAAATGTGAACATAATGTTGATATTATTTTAGTATACTCAAAA
This sequence comes from Medauroidea extradentata, assembly GCA_003012365.1. Lineage (NCBI taxonomy): Eukaryota > Metazoa > Arthropoda > Insecta > Phasmatodea > Phasmatidae > Medauroidea > Medauroidea extradentata. The sequence goes on from PNEQ01080987.1 coordinate 30,285, forward strand.
AGAATGGTAGGAAATAGGCAGCTCTACTGCAGTATTTCAATAATATTGAGACACAATGATAGAAGTATTTTCAGAGTTATACTTATGAGTATATATTCACAAAATTACAGATGGATAAACATTTTTTTAATGTGGTTCCAACTACAAGGTTGCGACCATTTGCAAGATTGTAATGTATTGCCTAGCAGCACATTATGAAATCTAGAAGATCACCAGGTATCAACATAATATAACTGCAGAGTGTCACTTTTAAATGCTCAAGGAAGCCGGTTCAGCCGGCACATGTGCATTTCTATCTCAACTGTATTATGTTATTGTGTAAATGTAGTGTATAGAGTTGTTTTCTCAGTTCTGTGGCCAACTATGGCACACAATATATTAACATTTTTACACCACAGAATATTGTTAACTACACCAACACGTGATGAAATTTAGGTACCTGTGTATTGTACTACTTTTCACACAGAGTACAGCTGTAAGAGAATTACGTAGTTTTGCAAATTAGAATGTTAAATGTAAATTTATAATTTATGCCATGTTCATGTAACTGCCTTAAGGGCCCCGCCTACCTGTGCGTTAGAGGCTCAGAAGCAACGGAGCTATAAATATGACTGTTAAGCACATATAAAATACTGCATCATCACAAGCCAAGCGCTGAGCTAGTATACGTATCCATTTATATTACGGAGCTTTAAGCTGTGACCATATAATATTATTAGTGTGAAGTTTGTAGTTAAGTTCATTGCACGTTTCATTCTGAGTTTGCGTACATCTATTTAGTACATTTTGAAGTATGGCAGCTCAAAAGGGCAGTTTTTTACTATGTTGGAAAGTTTCGAAACAATGTTTTCAGTTAGCGTGGTGTTTTAACTTTGACATTCATCCTTGTTCAATATGTCTTTTCTTTTTGTACATTGACACAATGGGTGCACTTGGAATCGTTTTGTTAAAAAAAAAGTAGTTCCCCACACATTACATTAAACACATTTGAAGCACTTGGTAGGCAAAACTTTTAAGTAGCCAGAGTTTTGGCTTAGTTATGGGATTATATAATTCCCATTGAGGCATTCAGTCATGTAAATTTCACAGTGTTTATAGTTTTCTTGTCATTTACACCATTCTTATTACATCAGAAATTTAGTGTAAAAAATATCTACCATATCACAAACAAAATTCGTCTGTGATTCAACAAGGAAAAAATATGTCAGTCTCAGACTTCTATGTCATAAAATATTTTATATTGTTATATACTGTATTTACTCGTGTATAGTGCACACTTTTATTCCAAATAACTGATAAAAATTCAGGGGTGCGCACTTTACATGGAAAATATGGAAAACAGAAAAAAATATAAATATGTGGAAAAAAGGCAGTGACAGTAATGGGGGAGGGAGAAGGCGGAGTTGTAGTCATAAACTGGCAGGTGTCAAAGAGTGGGAGGCAGAGAGAGAGAATGTTCTCACCGCCCGGTTCCTCCATCATAGCTCATCTTCCTTTTATTTTGTACCCCCCTCCCCCCCAACTCTGCTGTAACTGTCACTGCAAAATTTTTTTTTTTTTTTTTTTTTTTTTTTTTTTTTTTTTTTTTTTTTACGTGGCAGAAACAAAAGTAAGTTTGTGGGTGGCATGTGGAAGCAACATGTGAAGTTAATTTTGACGTCTCATGATTAGCTATCTGTCTACTGTTGTATTTCCTCCTAGGATAGGGAAGGCAAGGCAGGGTGGTGGTTGGGGCCGCATAGCTCTCTGCTTGTAGTCACCCCCTGCCACATTCATGAGCTTTTCTTTCTTCTCAGCTCTGGACAGTAAATTAAAATGGCAAGGTTGCTCTGCTGTCAGAGCACCTTATCTTGATGATGAAGGGGGAGAGACATGCTGTAAGCAGCAAACATATAGCATGGAATGAAGGGGGATCGTTGTTTAGGTGTGTGGGCACACCACACACACGCACACACAGAGAGTTAGCTACAGGCAAGCGACCTTGGCAGGCTATTTATAGATAGCTTCGGCAAGGAGGAGGTAAGCCACAACCCCCCCTCCCTTTCTCAATCTCTTCCATCCACTCTGCCTGCCGACACTAGCCAATGTGAATGTTATCTTTCCTCTCTCTTTTCTTGGTTGTCAGCCACGTTTCCTTCCTTCCTTCCTCCCCTCTGACCGTTCCACAATAGCCTCCCTGGCGCTGCTTCATGGTCTGTTACTCCCATGATTGTTTTTACATCCTAGCAAAGCACTTAAATATTTTCCCTGGATTTTGTTGCAAAAATCGTGATGCGCACTATACACGAGGGCACACTACACACGAGAGTGCACTATACAACATTAGTATATGCCGTAACTTGTGTAGTGTTCTGTTATGAACTAGCCTATCAAATTTTGTCTAATACGTCATGGTTTAAAACTCCAGTAGTGACAGTCACTGCTGCATGCCAAATTCAGTGTCTTAATGTACAGTGGCATTGGGTCCTTACTTTACAGTTGCAAGCTTATTAATGTCGTTCAAAGCTACATTGTTTCTGTGCTACAAATTTGCAAAGCAATTTAAGGTTATCAGGTGCCTTTAGTTTGATTTTACTTCAATATTGTATGACCCATAGTATGTACCTACAGTTTTTGTACAAAATATTTAATAATTAATAATATATGGTGTCCATTTACCTGTACTCACAGATCCGCAAGTTTACAGTAACAGTTTTTTTTTGGATGGTGACAGGTTTATGTGTAAGGAAAAGTATAAATTTTACCAAAACTACTATTCTTTTTAGATTAAAAAATTCTACGCCAAACACACAGATTTTAACTTGAAATTAGAAAGTAACATTTTACAGTTCTACGTGTCTTACAGGTAATTTTATTGAATAATGCTGACTGTCCAAACAGACAGCAAATTTTACCCTTGCCAATTCACCCTGTAATAGATTTTTTCTATCTATTTTACTTTAAATAAATTGTTTGTTTCGCCATTAAAATTCTAAAATCATTTCAGAGAATTAGGTATGTTGTAATTCATAAATTAATTCAAAATCAGCTTGAAATTAACAAATCTTCAAAACAAAACTAATTTTATTTAGAATTTTTAAACTAGAAACTAAAGGTAAGTAAATTTGTAGAATATTATTAGTATCTAGTTATTTACCAAATACTGTAATCAACTTGATGGGAGGAATTCATAAATTCAGTTCTGCTTTTAAAATCAAACCATATTGTAAATTGTAAAATTAAGTCACCTTGTAAAATCAAAGCAACTTGTAAAATCTGTACGTATCCATATAAAGTCAAAATCAAAGGAACTTGTCACCTCTTAAAATTGAGACACCTCGTAAAATATAGGTTATCATAAAGGTGGATCTTGTAAAATCAGTGTTTATACTATATATTTTATTAAATTTAATTCTTATGATGTCATAATTATTATGCTTGCAGGTAATCTAGAGTTAATTGTGTTTCAGAATGGTATCCTCTCCATCCAAATAGTCTTCTTTCATTCTGTACGTGTCTGGATAAAAATTTACCTGTCTCGGACAAACAGACTGGCCTTAAAATTAAACCCTCATCATGACATTAAATTTGCCCTTGAACTGAGTGTAAATTTGTGATGTTTACAGACATCTTCACATAAATTTTCAGTGAGCTGCGAGAAGGTCAGGTGGTCTTATGGAATAGTATTGCTTTTCAGTCTTTTTCAGCTGTTCTTGGTAGGCACATCCAGTGATGTGTGTGGGCAACGTACTTTGCCCAGTACCTCGTGGCTGGAAAGCGTGACTTGGGATTTAGTTGGACTTTTAAAGTCAAATTCTTTGGATATAAACTCTGTGCTGTTTCCTGATGCCGTACGTAAGTGTTGCAAAGTTATGGTTTGGCCATATAGGAATGAAACCATCTCTAATGTCGTGGGTAAAGCAATCATTTACTCTCATTGAGTTTTTGATTAGTGCAGAGTGAGGGTATGAAAGGTATGTCATCCATGGTTTGAGATAAGTTCATGCTATAGTTTTGCCGGTTTGGAGCTGTAGTTGGCTGTTACCCAAAGACAACAGGAATGCCACCAAGTTAGGTGTTTGAGTAGGAAAGAAAACACAACTAAGCCTGGTAAACAAAAACTATCTTTTTTTCTTCAAAGTAATTGTAGTGTCACACTTGGACTTGGGATGGATAGACGGTGAAGAGGAGGGAGGGATAGGGATGGATATAGTGTGAAAGGAAGGGCTGGGGGGGGGGGAGAGAGACACGGGAATAGAGGTGAGGTGAGAGGGTTTTATGGCCCTTTAACAATGAGGTCTTAAGAGCCAATGAGGACAAAGTGAGGTGAAGAGACAACACATCATCCATGTCTGAGCCAGGATTTGAACCCAGGATCTCTCACACAGTAGACCGGCACCTAATTGACTATGCTATGGAGACTGGCAAGAGAGAGAGAGATAGATAGATAAAAAAGGAGAGGAATAAGATAAGTTTCCACACAGTGCACTGTCACACAGCAGTAGAACTAGAAATTGTAAGGCTGCCTGTAAGAGTTTCCAGGGCCGCGGCTACCATGAGAGACTGGACCGAGAGATTTTGATATAAGAGAACAGTTTTATTGTGAGCTAGGTGACCATAAGCTTACCTGGGGACACATTGTCATCTCAAACCAGTGGTTTCCCAGGGAGGGTCTCCTTCACTGTAATATGAGATGGCAGCAACAAGCAGAGGAGTATTAGGCTCGAGCCAGCAGCTGTCCAGCCTTCATCACCGGTTTCAGGGACATACCTTTCTTATAAACCTAGACTATGATAGTACTATGACCACCTCTTATTCCAGGCGGCAATTAAATGTAACTTATTGGAATTGGTGATCAGGAATGATTCCTAGTATTCTTGATAGGTTGAGTTTGATTATTTCACAAGTACCTAGGCAGGCTGAGTGAGATAGCACCAATGAATACTTAACAGAGCATCTCACTTCATTGGACGATGACAGATGCCTCAGTTATCTATTTTTATTTATTTGAATTAGTTATTATTACAGTTCTCAATATTTAAATTATAGCTTTTAGCATTGAGTGGGTTTTCATGAAGGCAAAAAAGAAAACAATACAGTACATCTTATTTAAAGGTTGTGTAAATATGACGTTTCACCTGTGCTACTATAAATTTGGGGGGGGGGGGAAAGGAGGAGGGGGTGGTTTTGGGGTGTTCGTGGGCTTAGGCCCACTCCCACTCCCACTCTTGAGTGCGCTCAGAACGTTATGGTGTCACACATTAAGTACTGAAGTAAGTTAATGTGAAGTGTTTCAAAGTGTAATACAGGCTTATATCCAGAGTCATGTATTATTGATATGTACAGTATATTGCATTTTGTTTGAGGAATCTTACGAGATGGTGTGTCAGAGGCTAACCACAATTTTTTGATTGTAAGAATATGTATTTGTATTAAGTAACTGCTCATAGTATTAGAGCTACATGAAAATGACTTTTACATCAGGAGGTAAATTGGTATTGAAATTGCAGTGCTTGAAAGTTGCAGTTGTTTGTAAATACATATATAATTTTATTTGCATGCCAGTATTTGGAAGTACACATTTTTGGCTATTGGGTGTCTCCTGATTTATTTTTGAATGTTTTTGTCATATTCATGTTAAGAATTTGGTTTGTATGCCCTGTTTTTGTATTGCTGCTTGCCTGAATCATAATGGAACCCCTTTGCATCTCTGAAGCATGAATTAAATGTTGCTGTTTCATAATGTGTTTTACATTTGGTGTTTGTTATAGGACTGGTAGTCTTCTGAAGTTTAGGCTACTAAATAAGTGTGTAAGAAACCAGTTAGAAGTGACGTTAAGATACTTTTGTGTCTCCATGTTACAGTAGGATGCTTAACAAAACAAGTTTTATCATTTTGATTCTCTGTATTGTATTAGCAAAACTTAAAATGTACTATATAGTTATATAATGTTAAAATTTTAAAGTAATTTTGAAGAAAATATATAAAAATATATGTTAATTATTTAGACAAGGTTTACTTATTAAAGAAAACATTTCATATAAGTATGTACTGACTTTTTAGTTTTTTAAAACATATATTATTCAAAATATACTTGAAGGATTCAACAGCTCCTACACATGTCTCCAAGTACAGTACATGTGTCAAAATGATTAGAAAGGTGTACCTGAAAAAACTAACCAACCTTAGCAGAAAAGTAATTTTGTAGAAATAAATTTAACTCAACATGTTTTTGACAGCAGATACCTAAGATACATTTACTAACTTTAAAATGAAGTGAACTGTAGCAGCTTTAATGTTGTGATGGAAATTAATTTTCAAATTGTGTATGTACATACAACTTTTTGTAGCTTCCTGGATGTGGAGCTCTAGTGAAGGCTTGGAAATGTGTTGAGTTGACAATAATTCCTCTGTAACAGTAAAAGAAAAATTATACAGTTTCTTTCACTTACAGAACAGTAATTTTAATTGTTTACAACTAAACAAAGTCTTTCATTTTAAGTTAGTTGGATCTTTAAGGCCGCGAAGGCAGTACTATTCACATAACCACAGAGTTTTTTGAATCACAGTCATATCCCACCTATTAAGTTTACTGTAAACTTTTTAATATCAGTTATGATGATAAAAAATAGATCAAGTACAAGTACGTCTAATATTTCTGCGAAGTGTTTTTATACAGGACAGTTAATGAACAGAAATATTTTGTTTAGCATTACTAATGTGTCTGAATTTGATTGATTACAATATTTCTGATGACTTGAATTTAAAAATGGCTGTGCGGAAATTGTTGTACTGAATATACTTGTTTAATCTTTTTTGAGGTACTGTATATATATATTTATGATATTTTATATAATACTTATGATTTTGTTTTGTAGTTCTTCGTCAGACTGGACCATATACGCAAGTGCTTTACTCAGAAAGGAGGAATATTTGTTTTGGAAGAATTCAGTAAGTGTTTAGCTTATTGATAGTATGTGTACTTGTTGCTATTTTATGTATTTATTAATTAACTTTACTTTAGTCCCAAGTAGTTCAAGGTATGCAGAAAACTCTTTTCCTTTTTAATTTTAACTTTGTTGAAAAAATTAATATTAAAATACAGTGACATTATTTTTTAATATTTTTTCATTGAGATTGTATTGTTAAATGTTGTGTTTTGCTGTATATGTGCTATTGCAAGCAAAGTTGCTGAGTCTCTGGCCGTGTCTCAATTTAAAGAGTACTCTGTTGAGAGAGTACTCTTTCACATAACACAAAAAGAGATCTCTTGTTGGCTCTCTAGTGCTCTCGCTCTTTCCAGTTGGAATGATGCTCTCTTGTATTTGTAAACGAACGATGCAAAGGTTACATGTACGTAGATTTTATTAATATAAGTTATAAACATATTAAATACATTTGTGGTGATTCAAATAATAATTTTTAAATTTACCAGCATCATATTTAAAGCGAGGAATAGCTGTTTACATGCGTTGCCAAACATTTTTATTTTGTGTATTTAAACACATATTAGGGCTAAAAATGTAAGTTGTATTTCTCATCATAGGTTCATTGAGAATAATAATTATTTATGTATGTATAAATATCAAAATATTTAAAATATATAGCACATATTTCTTCAGTAACCTCAAACCATAGTTGTAATCAAGATGGTGTACGCCAGAGAGCACGAGAGAACGAGAGCGAGTATACAACTTCACTCTCTCGCTCATTCTTACTCTCTGCGAACAATTGAGACAGGAACAGAGTTCTCTCTCTGGCATAGTTGTGACGTATTTGCGACAGCGAGAGCACGAAAAGCAGTCTTTGGGTTACTTGAGACACAGCCGCAGGAAACCCACAGTTACATGAAAGAACTAAGCATGAGAAAATGAGTCTTTCCTTTCTGCCCTCTCCCAAAAAAATGGCTGTAGTCAACAAGCATATGAAACATACAAACAATTTTGAAATAAGAATATAGTCTATATACGTAGAATGGAAACTAAAAAATGAAAAAGAAAAGTTTTCACTTTGCCGGTAGGCAATGATGCTGCTACTAAGCAAAGCACTTCTAAAGATTTAATCAAGCTGAAGAAGTTGTGGTGCAGCATTGATGTAAACTTGAAATTTGTTGCAGCAAATCACGATATGTGAACAATCATCAAGCTTCTTTGAAATGTGGTGTGAGGTTATTTTTGTGATTGGAGAGCAGATTTAAGCCCCTTTCAAATGTCAGTATTTTTCATAGGTTTTAGAAATTCAAAGAATTAATGTTACTGTGGTGTATAAAAACAGTTTGTGAGTTTAATCAAGCAATGAAGTGAAGGGATGTAGGTTTCATGGGAGGTAAACAAAAATTGTGCTAGTGTCAGCATTTATACACATTTTACTTTTAATGTAAATAAAAGTGATACAATAAGTTAAATATACTGTATGTATATCCTAATGCCACACATGTTTATATGTACAGACAAAAAAAATCAGGTAAATTTTTTTATTCAAATTCATGCGATTTTCAACTTTTTATTACTTTTAATTTTTTATGTGTTAGTTGTTTCAGAGCAATAGTGCATTAGTTGCTTGTTTTCAGAGCAATAGTGCAATTAAAGAATTCTATCAATGAAAAATTAATTCTAATCAACAATAAACATTCTTAAATGCTGTAAAATATATCTCAGGCAGGTACACAAGGACAAAAAATTACTAGGTATGGTTGGACAACACTCATTCTTACAAGTCGGTAAAAAAATTGCCTAGTTTATTTAAAGTCGTTATCTCTTGAGATTGTCGTTCTAAGAACCAAACCACAACGTTAAATGAAAAATAAATTGCATATTTACATGACTTCATTTTGACTTATAAAAACATTACTATGTACTGTACTGTTGTGCTCATTGGAGTTTTTTTAGAGTTTATGTGTATATGTGTGCATATATGTATACATGCATATGTGTGTATAAAATGCAGTACAGTGTAGCGCTTAAGTGGATAGTTATGGGGTTCTGCACACCGTTCTTACAGTCATGGAGATTAAATAGGGACTCTATGTAAAATTCCACAAAAAAATAACTACAGTAAGACAGTTTGCCGTAATTTGTGTTTAGTGTTTAATATGTTCAATTTAATGTTTAAATTTTTACACATTAAAAAATGTTACAGCAAATATTTTTTTATGTCCTGTTTGTTTTTGTTTTCTTTTAAAAATTTTACGTAGAATAATATTTAGTTTGAAAGAATTTCTTTAAAATTCTTCTTTGACATGTAATTTTTAAACTACCTGACAGGCTTGGTGGCTAGAGCCAATGAATTGATTACTTGAGACCTCAATACTCTGCTTTCCACTACCTAGCATTTTATTTTTTATTTTTTTAGATCCAAAAACACGACAAGTAATTCAACGAAAATATAAATCATCGATGGTGAGTGCATTTTGTTTCCTTTTCACTATTTGAAGTTGTTTAGTGTTACATCTGAGTTGCTATTTTTTGTGGTTTTTTTTTTTTTTTGCTTGTTTGAATAAAAATACTTTTGTAATGCTTTCTTAATGTTTGATTTTTAACTGTTAAAGTATGTTACAAAATATTTTACATACATAATATGGTCTGATTCATATTTGTATGCACTAGATACAGATTATTTTGCTTTAGTACCTGGTAAGCAAAAAAATGCACTAGTTATTTTTGTAGTCATTGTTTTTTAATAGAGTTAAAATTTTTTTGTCTATTTTGAACAATTACCTAATACATGTGAAACTGCTTTGCAATTTTTTTTGTAGTGATGAGAAAAGTAAAATATGTACTTTTGTTTAATATTTGCACTTATGCAGTATATGTAATTTCTACTGCTTGTAGTAACATTGGTAGTTGTAGAATACTATTTATAATAGATATTGTAGTGAATGTAAATTTTGTTTGTTTATTACTTTTGTGTTTGTTTTCTACTCATTTTAGGCAAATAAGTTGATTCTGTCAATTCACAGAATCATTTCAATTCAGTATGCACGATACATTTTGATGTGCCAGCGATCCCCGGCCTGATCAGTGGTTGCATGTATTGCTTCAGTGCGTGCCTATCGCTGCCTGCTGTTGTAAGAGTTTTTTTATTTTTTCTTTTTCTTTTGCTAGTATGTATGTATCTATCTGAATAGAGGATGACCTTAAAAATAAGATGACCATAGTGGGTAAATCATTTTCATTCATTAACTGGGCCTGTATTTTAGTAGTCTTTTTATTGTAGCATTTACTAGATGGCTATTACAGTAATATGAAATTTTCCAGCATTGTGTAAAGTACAGTAAACCCCCGATGTAACGACATCGGATCAAATGACATTGGCGATTTAACGACATAATTTCCAGGACCTCTGGAAAAATAACAATAAATATTTTAAAAATTAATCAAAGCTAAGGAAAGTGCAATACAGAGCAGTAAAACATTATTTAAAAATTATTTTGTGTACATTAAACAATATCATACTGCAGTTATCATAAATTAGTGGTATGCAGCTGTGAAAAAAAAAAAAACCTATGAAAAAATATTAAGACACTTTGGCTGGAATATAGTTGAAGCGCATGCCGGGTGAGATAGACCGCCCGCGCAACACCAATATACGTGAGATGTGTTGGCTAATGCTGCCTTATCTCCTCCTGCTGCAACTCACTTCCCCACACTCCCTCCTCTCTGTCACACTCCTGCACATGCCCTTATCTGAGTTACGCAGTTAGCCACCTGACGTGCACATAGCAACGGTAATGGCCAATACTGTAGTAGCTTATGCCTCACTTCCAAATGCTTTTCTCTTGTGTAACAAGGCCAACCAATGAGAAGGAAAGATTCATGTCTTGCCACTTTCTTGTCCTCTACATTTTTAACACCGTGATTTCAACTTAGTTTTGCCAACTGTAGAGATGTCTCTGTTTGTAGGGTCGCCGTAGGGACGTTTCTAAGTTTTTAAAGAAAACGTACAGAGTATTATATATCATAGGAAATTTTTACATATTTTTTTAGTCGTATTTCTTTAATTGTCGCAAACTAGTAGCTACTGATAAACCAACAAATATTGATTGTTATGTACAGTATAAGTGGGAAGTCCCGAAAAAAGTAAGATGATAAGTGTGTATGTTCTTTTTATTGTACAGTTTCTCACCCTGTTCTGGGGTTCCCCAGATCAGTTTTTTTTCTCATGCCTGTAATGCTACATCAGTTGACATTCAGAGTTTGTACAGTGTTTGGCTTTTGGATGCGTCTCGTGATAGTGCTTTTTTAACTACGTCTTTTGGCTTTGAGTTTTGGAATTCGACTTTGGATTGCATTTGGAACTGACTAGATTTATTATTTACGACATTTGTGTAGAATTTTATTGGCTTACGATTTTATTTACGGTTTTGGTTTTTGGTTTCGTGTTTAGATTTGTTCACAACCTGGTTCAGTTTATTGGCTATGACTTCGGACGACTCCTGATTCAAGAAGATGAGTAAGAGAAAAATCTTAAGGGCGCCGTCTACTAGAATCGTGAAGAGGCGCGCAGACCTTTAACAATCCTGATTTCATTCGAAAACCATTCAACCTGTTGTCACGCGGTTAGGCTACGAAAAGCATTTAAGGATCTTAGTACAGGTCTATAATATTGCCATTAACTGTTATCGTTCCTAACAAGTATTTTTTTGAGTGTGAAAGTGACCGAAT
>PNEQ01080988.1:0-41933 GCA_003012365.1 Medauroidea extradentata
CTGATTTCGTTATTCCCGGTAATTACCCAAGCACCTGGAGCTGTATAATGGTTGGTTCTGGTACACGTTGAACTCCTTTAATCAATTTTTTTTGTTGTTCTCTTCACTTCACGAACCCACGGCATGGAGATGAGATCTTGTACCTACCACTGAGCTTAAGCTGAATCGCCGGGTGTCTGCATCGTACCCACTACAATATACAGGATGTTTCTTAAATTCTTAAATAGGGGGACAAATTTCGCATGCGTGTTCCTCTCGAAAAAAGAAGACGATAAAACATGTTATGCACTATCCACCTAAATATAATATGAAGGGAGTTATGAGCCCCCAAATATCAAATTTGAAAATCGTATTTTCCCAAAACATTGGAAACTAATTTACATAAAATACAATATTTTCATCATTGCTTAGTGCTATTGGAATCTTCAAACCAGCAGCAAAGTCTGGTTGATACCTTCCTCCCTTACGAAAATAGCGGGGGTGGCTAACCTCTAATTGCATACAACTTTGTCAACGTCAGGATATGTGAACAATTTAAGACGGTGTATTGTATAATAAGACCTGTGTGACGAAAAATGTCCTCTTGTTGCAACTGTCTAGGACCTATCGTTTTCATGTAAAACGTACACAAAGGTTCTGTTGCTGCTACAGAGGGCCAGGAAGGAAATGTTGGAAACGGAGGTACTGTATTGTTTGAGACGTACGACATAAGGGTGTGAACATGAATGGACATTTCTGCAGGTGAATTGGCCGATCTGGTTCCGTTGCATGGCCCCCACGTTCACCGGACCTAAACCCGTTAGACTTTTATTTGTGGGGCCATGTTAAGAGTCTTGACTATTCAGCGCCGATAGACGATGCGGAGACGTTATGTCGCCGGGTATTTGAGGCATGTGAAACGGTTCGAGGCCAACCAGGCATTTTTGACCGTAGCGCAGATCCATGATGCGACATGTTCGTGCATATGTAGTTGAACGGGGTGGTCATTTTGAAAATTTATTGTAATGTTTGTCTACATCACGTAACAGAGCTGTATGAAACAGTAATGACTATGTAAGGTGTCCCAGAATGGCCAGGACAAACATGTGCATGTTATTGGTGTAATGTCTTGCAGCAGGTGCCCCCTGAGGGTAGGCCAAGTAATAAACGTGGTCTTGTACGATAATGTTGTAGTAGTATGTCGTATGGATTGCCTAATTTCTTAGTAAATTATCTCCAAATGTTCAAATATCCCGATGGTAACAACGTTCTATGCCATTAGAGGGTAGCCACCCCTACTACGTATTGTGGTAAGGCAGGTAGATATCAACCAGCTATTGCGGTAGGGTTGAAGACCCCATGAGCAATGCTGAAGATTTTGCTTGTTTATGTCAAGTGGTGTATCATTTTTCAGACAAATACGAACATAATGAATCACAAATTGACGCAGTATGTAAATGGCATTTATGAAAGGTATCGGAATAATAACAATGTCACAGGAAATACTCTGCAAAATGATATGTGAACAATAATACAACTGTTAGTTACAGAAATGTCCACTCATGTTCACACTCTTATGTCGTACGTCTCAAACAATACAGTACCTCCGTTTCCAACAGTTCCTTCCTGGCCCTCTGTAGCAGCAACCGAACATTTGTGTGCGTTTTACACAAAAACGATAGGTCCAGACAGTTGCAACAAGAGGACATTTTTCGTCACACAGGTCTTATTACACAATACACCGTCTTAAATTGTTCACATATCCTGACGTTGACAAAGTTGTTTGCAGTTAGAGGGTAGCCGCCACAGCTATTTTCATAAGGGAGGAAGGTATCAACCAGACTTTGCTGCTGGTTTGAAGATCCCAATAGCATTAAGCAATGCTGAAAATATTGTATTTTATGTCAATTAGTTTCCGATATTTTGGGAAAATACGGTTTTCAAATTTGATATTTGGGGGCTCATAACTCCACGTGGATAGTGCATAACATGTTTTCGTCTTCTTTTTTCGAGAGGAACACGCATGCGAAGTTTGTCCCCCTATTTAAGAAACATCCTGTATGTACATAATGTTAATACGCTTATTTGAATTATATGTTTTTTATTCATTTCATGCTAATATGTCCAAAATAGGGGTTATTTAAAATATTTTTAAACGAAGAATTTTCTTAGCAACAAGTTATCGAGGATTTTCTTTGTAAAGTGACGTATTTTTTACAATGTATATTACCTACGTAATACACATGTACCGAGAATAAACAAAATTTTCATTCTAATTATTAAAGTTTCTGTGAGACTTAAAGGGGGCGTGGTACATTATTCAACGCTAAAAGCATTAATGTACAACTGTAGGTTTCTTGAATCCAATTTGCGAAAATTAAACAGTAGCAAGCCTAGACAACAGTTTTAGCCAACGTTTTAAACAAAATTGTTTCCAGTGTTACAAACTTCTGAAGCACAATCTCTGACGCCGGAAGCTCGTGCATTTAACTGCAGCGCAAGAGATCACGAGTATCGAGTTTTACTCATAAAGTTGACAAATATCATTATCTAGGATTGGCATGTAGAGCCACGATTTTATGGCGAAAAGATGCTTGCAACATTTCGTTTCAATGCGTTATGCCCACATCTGCGGCTCTGCTACGTCGTCTGTGTTTGGATGATTTTACTCTCACTTGCCTTGGCTAATTACAGACGTACGGAGTTACAATAATATTATTCCGATTGGTGCAATCAAATGAGAGACATGTCTGAACAAAGACACACTGCCAATACCCATGAAGCAAAGCTGCAGATGTGCTCGTGAGACACTGGAACAAAGTGAGGCAAAAATCTTTTCGCGACAAAGTCGTGGCCCTAGTCATTGGGTATTTTATTCATATTGGCTTCGAAAAAAGCGTAGGAATCAATTAATGTTTTCAGCGTTTATTTACCTACCACGCACTCTTAAACCGTGGCAAAACAGTTCAACTGGTGTTGCTATTTGAGTCACCATATTGTGAAACTGATCACAATATGATGCCAGTAAAATAAATTAATAAAATTGGTTTTACTATTTGGGAACATAATTATTGTTGCTCCATGCGAGTCATGATTCCTGTAGATCAAGGGAATAATTTAGAAGAGATCTTAGTCAAGAAGAATAATTAAAACGTGTTTTATTTGGCTTCAGACATTATATTGTGAATAAAGTATAGCGTACGTACTTTTATTGATACTTTAGGATGCTAAATTAATGTTTAAATATTTGAGAAAAATACGAATTTGTTTAAAGGGGGGAAAATAAGGAGGAATTCAGATGTGCTCACTTTATTGTAAGCTGCCTACAGTTTGGTATTCAGCTTCAAACTCAATAAACAACTCATTGATCGGGTGCTTTCGGATTTCATAAGTAACCACGTTCTTCTAGGACTATGTCACATAACCTAATAATCTTTAAACTTTTATTACTTGCAGTTTGTGAGGGCGTTACTGCGTAACCTACTTGGTTGCATTCGTGTCTTACCGCTCACTCCCAAGCTTGGTATTTTCACACTCGAATTGATTTTTCACAGTTCTTAGTCTCGGAACGTGGCCAGGATAAACTAATGAACCGATAACAAGCCAAGATTACGTACTCTTATCTGCTGTTTTAAGTACGCACTCAGCCGTACACGCAGTATTAAATTAAGTAACTACTATTAACCTACATCAGAGCGCATTTAAATGTGGTTTTCTATTTTGCGATAAAAATTGTGATATTTTTTATTTAATTGTGTAAATGAAATATTTACAAATAATCTATTATATTTTAAAATTAAATTATCATTAATAATGGCATTCTTTAAAATAATAGACACGTTGTATTGAATGTAATATCAACTGCTAAAAATAAACACATCCCATTCTTATACCAAGTAGTATTTTATGACTCATTATTTTTAAATACGTATGGTAAAACATCAGTTTCTTAGTTATGTATCCATGCCATCGAAAAACTAAATTTTATTTTTTCCCAGTTTTTATGTCGATTACATGTGTTGACCTATTTTAAAACAGTAGGGGAAAGGAAAGTATTAACTCCTATAAATGATGTTTTGTATAAAATTGTTACTACTGACTGTAAAAAAGCTCATTTTTATAACAACGGAATAATTGTGAACAAATAGCCTACATTACCTTAAAAACAATTATTCGGCAATAAGAGAAAACAGAACAGCATTGCTTGTTACTGTTCAGATAATTGTGTAAAAATTTGAGGAAAGAGGTTAGAAAAAAACTCTGTTACAAATCCGCCATATTTTATCAAACTATTGAAGTGGGTAAATATGTAACTTTTAGGCAGTAGTTCCTATACACCTATAAGTAGAAAAATATTGATACATTGATTGCAAAAATAAAATATTAGTCTAACGATCCTCCTTAACGGCTGCAGTGCGTGTCACGAATGGCCGCGTGCGTTGCTCAATATTCCTTACAGGATGTAATCACTCTATGAACGCGGTGACAGGCGGTCTGAAGGATGCTCATCTGGACAGATCTTTCTTCTTCGTTACATGTGGAGGTGTTGACCTCATTTTCACGGCGAACCACTTCCAGAACTTATCACAGCACCATCATCGACCTTCCCTTCACGACAACTTTTCTAAAATATTCTATTTTGACAACTTAGGGTACGTAGACGTTAGAAAGACAGTTCTTCTACTTCGTTTGTGTAATGCGTCCAGTTAAATAAGTCAAAATGTATATGACATGGCTTGCAAATCATCTGCATATAAAACGTAGCCTGCGTTTGTGTTTTAAAATTTAAGTGATAGACTACATCACAGTGGCATAATTTTTTTCTGGTGGTCCCGTCATTTCTTAAGCATACGAGGTAGTACATCAGATTTAAAGACTTACAGAAAATATTTTACTAATTACTAGACGTATACTTTACGTTTGTGTGTGAAATGCATGAAAGCCGAATTTCAATGCAATGAAATTATAATTTCTTGCTGACTACTCATATATGTTTTTTTTTTTGCCTACACAAATTGTGTGTGACATATTTAAATAACATCCCATAAGACACTAATTCAAATTAAAATTGAACAGTACAGAAATTAAATTTGCAAAAAAAATACAACTAAGAGTCAGTCAAAGTTTTCGCAATTTTCAGAGATAAATATGTCTATATCTTACTTGGTGTTACTTTCCAACATATCTCACTGTTTGAAACAATCGTAAAACGATTTTTGGGTAGTTTCGTGGGATACTTGAATTCGCATTTCCGTTTCTTAGAAAATATTCATCACTCTACAAGGCTTGCACACCGAGTAGCAACCTGACACAATACCGAGCATCATAATTCAGTTTCATTGTTTGAAAATACATTAGTTTTGTTAAGTTTTGATAAAGTATAGATGTTTTTGTTGATGTAAATTAAAGTACAGGCAATGAATACAGGCTGGAAGAAAGTTTTTTGTACTCACCACCGAGGAATATCAATTATGTACGTTCGATCCACACGAAACTCCCACTACACTGTACTCTGAAATATGTTTATCTAGCAGACAGGCTAGCAGAACGGACTAGCAGTAGACTGTGACAAAATGGTTGGTTCATATAAAATGATTTACTTAAGAGAATAGAATAATTTTATTCACGACATTCCCTGTTCACTTATGGTTGCAGTGTTGTAATAACATTCTCGTGAACGTTAGTGAAACAAGTAAACTATTTATCGAGATAGGTTGCGTATGTTCTTGAACGATGCGAGAATTCATTGCGTGGCTATTGATGACTCACCGCCCTTGTCTATCCCTCTCACATATTCTCTAGAGTGTGACTTCATGACCATCATTATAGGCTTTATAACTGTTACTGCCAGCAGCAAGCCTATGTAACCTTAGCTGCTGTGATGAATATGAGGATATTACAGGCGAGCATGATCATTTAATAATTTTCTAAGTAAACTTGTAACAGTACTAACCTAATTAAATCAGTTCTTTATTTTAAATATAGGGGTGTTAATTTTTTGACTTTCCTTAGTTATCCATATTATATACTACTGATAAATTGATTTTGTACATCATTACAGGAAAATATTGTACAGAATGTAAAAATTAAAAGTGTCTGGCGCTGTACAAATATGCTCATCTGTCCTGGCAATCGTTGTTTGACGTGGTTATTGAAAACATATTTTATATTCACAAAAACCTCTATGTAGGAGAGCATAAGTCACTGAATTTAAAACTCTAAGCTATTTATAATAATTCATTCAATAATATGTTCCCAACAGATTCTGCGAGGATAAAGATACAAACAATCTAATAGACACGTTTTTCTTTAGTTCATTTCTTCTGGAGCAATCTAGTGCTTAATATTCCCACATTAGTTTTGCAGTAAATATTAATAAGCCTGTCTTGCAGCGACAGAAAAATTTTAATACATTATTTTTACAACGTAAAAAAAAAACACGACATTTAACTGTAACGTAAATTACCTTCGATGCAGCTGAATAGTTTTTTATTTTTACAAATTAATTCTTATGTTCAATTTATATTTATTAATTAGCGTACTTTCCGAAATACAGAGTCGATTTTAAAGGTTACCTTCCTGTCTGTGTTTATCTCTCTCTCTCTCTCTCTCTCTGTTTGAGTGTGTGTGTGTGAGTGTGTGTGTGTGTGTGTCACCGTAAAATGTATTGAACTCGTGTAACGAATTATATTAAACTCGGTAGTTACGATCACTACTTATTAAGTTGATTTGACTTTTATGTATTTAGTTAATGTCGATTTTATTTTTTTAATGGCAGTCATTTAAATATGTCTTGATAACACGACATACCTGACGAGTAATTTTTCAGAAATTCATCCAACCCGGCACAAGTATTAAACTTTCTAAAGTAATTTGCGTTATTGTAATTTTAATTTTGTTACTTCCGTTTTCATAACTTGAAATTGCTTGTGTTTTTAATAGTTAGTGATCGTTTAAGATGTCTAAAGAACCAATAATTCCAATTTAATCAATTTCCATGCACGTATATTTATTCAGTGATTTGAATTTTATGTATTTCGGTCATACCATAACTAGTTTCATAAAAATTGCGGTCCTCAGATCTTTTTTATAGATGGTCGAACCTCGCAAATACAATTTATCAGCTGTACGACTTTTATTTGTGCTCATTTACACTGAGAGATATTTTTATCCTAGAAAGCATATTTCTGTACCTGCAACCCACTAACGCTGTTGATTTATTTGTTCAAATAACAAAGTATTTTGCAGCTAGTACATTCATAGATTAGGGGCATTAGTAAGTTATACTTAACAAAAGGTTGTAGTTGAAAACGAGAAGGGCATAACTACAATTAAAGTACAGTATTATTTACCGTGGTGTACTATACTCGCTAGTTTACTCTATTTGAGTCAAACTGTAATGTTGTAGGTGAAACGAAAGAGTATGTCGTCGAAGAGAGCCTACTGTTAATGTCTTGTCCACAACCATTTATATACCGACTTTATTTCTATTTTGGAATTACTTGTATGTTTTGACTACAACACTTCTTCTGGATTCCTTGGCTTGAGTCTTCCTTTTATTTTATTTATTTCCTCGTGTTTTTAACCATTTCTGTAATTATCTGTTTTCTGCGTTCCAGCTACATTCACGGTGTTTACCTAAGAAAACAATTTCAGTTTGTCATACGCCCTCGCTGCAAATATCATTCAAAGATTGCAATACTAGTTTTATAACAATAGTGCAAGGTTTATAACAACATTCTCTGATATCATAGCAAGTCTATGTGACTGAATTAAAATAATCATATATAACTGTTAGGAAAATACGGTAAGAAAAACCTTTTATCAATAACAAGATTAATATTACTTTACCAGTATTTATTATTCGACTACACAATATTACAGTTTAATGATGTTATTAGAGTAGGCCTATGCTTGATTTAATTATAAAAATCTATTTTGAACTGTTGTTATCTATAATAGGTCCAGATTGTGTTACATGCTTAAACGTAAGGTTCACAATCGTACATTTCCGTACGTTGCAGACTTGAGACTTTGTTGGAATTATCTTGTTAAAATAACCGGTAAATAAAACACGATCAAGTAACCTGGACAGACAAAAAAACTCACATGAAACCAATCATAATTCGCTTCGTATTCATGAGATTACACCATCTCATTTCATCGGTATGTAATAACGAAATATGTTCGAACGGAACGCGAGACGGACGACGGAAGATGGAAATAGAAAATTGATAGCGCAAAGGATTGGCTATGTTGTCATCAACGGCCACAGAATTCAATTCCCATTGCGGTCTTCTAGCGTTACATTCGATCACCGTTGACGCAATTAAAAATAATGACCTTGAATTCCTATACCGAGGACTTCGTCGACTGCGAGGAGCGCCTTGACTCACATAGCATTACTGATCCTGTGGGTTGACTGATATTATATTAGTCAAGGTCACGCCTGTACTTTGCCCGGCCAATCTGATTTATTGCGTGTCCGAGACGTAGAAGAGTGCAGAGACTAATTGCGGCTCAGACAAGCACACAAGCATCACGCATCGCTCTTACTTGCAAGGACTGATCTTGGACCGCTGTCTTCCCGGCGACAGCAATATTATGTAGAACATTTTTTGGAGTACTTCATATTATGTTATGCACCAATTTATTTACCAATCGTTCCGTTTTATCTACACAATACTTGTAGAGTTTGGTGACATTGAATGTTTATCTAAATACTTTAACAACAAAGGAGTCGGCTGCCCAAGGGTTTGAATGAGATCTAGGTGCATGTCAGAATTGTGTCTCATACGTTTAGAAATGCAGGAAATATTCTGGCAAAAGAAACACGCATCACGGCATTACTGAGATTGACCAAACTTGGCCGAAGCTGAGGTCATGTTTACCTCCCTTATTAGCAAGCTACGTGAGCTACTGGATGCGTTCAAGGGAATCCGAGTTCATTTCCCTGTTCCGGCAATTCTGATTTCGGCTTTTCATGGTTTACCCAAATCGCTAATGGTTACTTAACAAATATCATGGCCGACAGTTTGATGAAATACTGTAATTGTTTAAAAATGTGCGTAGCTGTCTATAACTACATCGCTGCCATCGATATATTAAGTCCAGAATATATATATATATATATATATATATATATATATATATATACATAACTTAGTTAGCTACTTAAAGGATGGGAAAATCGGCATAGACACCGTAAAATCCTTAGACTGAGATAGTATGGTTAGTATGAGTTACAACGTGTAATTAAAGTAGTTGTAAAAATTTAATAGATGAGAGGATTGCAGAAACACCAAAATAATAGAGTGATCGGGAGAGCTGACAACATATTGATGGCAGTTTGTGCAAGGCAGTGGCAAGGTTTAAATGTATGGTGTTCGAAGGAAGATATTTGACAACCTCGTGCACAGAACCGCACTGTTGGCAAGACTCACCAAGTACATTATTTTCAAAAGATGATCCTTCACAACGTGTTTAAGAGATCCAATTCACATTCTGAAACACAGGCTACTAAAGTTATTAAATTTTAAATATTATCCTAAATATCTGCACCTCGATTTGTTAATTAATACGGCTTATGAGAACAGCTATGTTAATGCTAAGGTGACTGTTTTTATACTTGGAGTTTACAGTAGGTGTTACAGTCATTTTTTTATAAATAACCTAATACAAGCACTATTATTTCAATACAGTAATTATTCTTATTCTTAAAGTGTTATTCTAAGGGATGAATTATAATTTATTTGTATAACGCCCTTGCAGTAGTAGATCAATGTAAGTGACCGCAGTGGCCCGGTGGTCAGACCATTCACCTCCCACGACGGCCGTAAGTCAACGGTTCCACTGTTTGCCTGAATAATTTTACCCAGCCCGATATTTACCTGTGTGGACATGTCAAATGTCTTGTCTACGAGACAGACGTGGAAATGCCAGAAAAGTTGTCATGCGAACCCTAGTGGCCTGTAATATTATTTGAACGATTGCAAGACACTTAAGGACCCCTGTTTTTCGCGAAAAGAATTTTGCCCCACTTTGTTCCAGTGCCTTGCGTGCACATCTGCAATTTCGCTTCGTGGATATTAGCAGCGTGTCTATGTGAAGAGCTGTTATCTCATTTGACTGAGTCAATTACAATAACACTCCTGCAACAACACACGTCTGTGATTTGCCAGTAGAATTGCAAGGTTCGTGGCAGTTAAAATATCCAATCACTGACCACGAAACAGAACTGTAGAAGAGTACGTTAAGCACGGAAACAAAGTGGGGCAAAATTCTTTTCGCGAAAAACAGGGGTTTCTAATGATACTGCATAAAACTTTTACCTATTCGTTTCAAAAGTTGAGCAAATATATGTGTAGTCAAGAGGGTCTAGGTAACAGACAAATTCTCAATATTTTATCTTTTTAATTTGATCTATACTATGAATTTCTTGACAGAAGATCTTAATGGTAAGATGGTGAATAATTAAGCGGTGTTACCATACGTGGCGTTGGACATATACATACCCTCCGAGTGGGAATGACGTAATAATAACTTATTTATATTTCGGGTAAACAAGATTCTGAACCAAAAGTAACCTACTGTACTCGTTAGCTAGATGGAAAACCAATTTAAATTGGGCAAGCAGTTATGACTGACAGCATGTAAACAAACAAATTATCTCTCATGAAGCGCGTAGAAGACTGTGGATTTTAAAAAAGGAACTGTGATTTTACACGAACTAACACTGTTTCAGTCCGCAAACGAAAATAAGCACGTACATGGCGAAGGATCATGTCATGTTAAGTAAATCTAAGTTAAAGTAAACTAGTAAAGGTACGCGAATTAAATTTTAGTCAAACCCTCAGTTGACTCCGAAGTTCCAACAAGTGTCATAATAACTTAACTTTGGTTCACGAACTAAGGCGAAACAGAAACTTCAACTTAAAACATTAAATTTTCAGCGTGATAATATTTTATTGTTGTATGATTTTAAATTACACAAGAAAATGTAGTTCTCATAACTGGTAACATACTACAGTACGCACCATTACTGTAAAACATGTAAATTATGCCTCCTAATTTACAAATTGTCTAATATAGACCAGAATAATTAGTGATGCAAGGTAGCAACGGTAGTTATCTGGAATGTCCTTTGCCTGTGCGTATTCTTCGCTATCCTTCTAGATATAGTAGCAGTGTCTGCTAGTGCTGGGTAGTAGTTAAAACTGCCAACTTTGGCCTCTGATCACAAGTAAATCATTTTCTCCACATGATTAAATGAAGTTAAATATTCGCTTAATATTAATAACGTCCTGTTTATAAGAGTCGTTATTTAAATTTTTTTTATTATGCTAGCAGACCGGCCGGGGGCGTGGATTTCTTTCGAGCGAACAACCAAAATTGCCAATAAATGATAAATGTGAAAATTTTGTATGTGTTGCCTTTCTGCCATATGTAGTTGAAATATTGATTGGATATAGTCATTTAATGCAGATACATAAAAAGTACGAACAAACACTGATCGCTCTATTCTATTGCATATGACTAAGAAATCTAATCTAAAAATAACGTTGGTAATACAGAATTTCTCAACAGAAATTGATATGCATGTTAAAAATCCACTCATCCATTCAAATGGCAGTAGACTTACATTTCACAACACACTGACCCCATAGTTCCCAAAAATTGTCTGTAAAATAAAAACCATTTAATTGTAATTTTTCGCTAAATGGCACGAAACTTATTGGTAATGATAGTAAAAACTTTAAGTATTTTTTTGCTGCAGGATTTTAAGCATACCTAATAAATTTTTAATGAAATTTTCTCACATTTTTGCAGTTTTTTCTCTGTGAATACTACTTTTTATCATTTTAATGGTCCCAAAATATTTGACATTAACATTGATTTGCTTGTACAGAGCATGCGTTACATCATAATGTTTGTGATGTGACATGCGAGACAAATAAAAAATTTTACTTTCAAAAATCCTCTCAAATTTGCACCGTTTCTCGAATAAGTCTTGTCAGTATTGATGCGACAGGAAAAGAAAATTAGCAATGTACAAACTGGCTATCAAAGAACCAAATATATTAGTTACCTCTGAATTACTAAGACTTTAATTTACGAAAAAACCCCGTATTCGTAAACAAAAATTAGAAAATTCCCTTCGAAGTGTGCTTTTTTTACATACAATTTAACTCTTACGAGTAATTTAAAAGAAGGATTGGTGGAAGTGTTTTTTTTTTTAATGATAATGAAAACCCTGCGTTACGGCGCGGTTCATCGAACTTTTCAACGTCTTTTTATATTTATATATTTGTATCAGAGAATATTTTTCTGATTTTAGACATAAATTGTGAATAAATATTCCTCTTAGGAAATTTGTGTATCTCTTATAATTTTTGCGCAATAAGTCTTTAACGTCAAAATTTGCACTTAACGGTTTTATGTACGCCACTAAAACCAACTGACATACCAAACCGAAAAAAAATTCGCTTGGAATAACAATGTTGTTATCTATATTTTGACACACATGAAAACAATATATATAATATTTGTATTTAAAAAAATTATTGAAAATTTTAACTTAAATTTCAAACCTCATAATTTTCTGTTAAATACAAATTTTTTTTTGTATTTATATATGTCAAATCATAGCCTACAACATTGTTATACACTGAATTTTTTTCGGTTTGGTATGTCAGTTGGTTGTAGTGGCGTACATAAAACAGTAAAGTGCAATGACTCACTACGCAAAAACTATGAGATAAACGCAAATTTCCTAAGAATACGATTTAGTCACAATTTATATCTAAAATAAGAAAAATAAATCTGGTATAAATATATAAAAAAGACGTTTAATACTGAGGTGAACCGCCCCCTTAAGCGTATAAACATACACAACAAATTTAATGTGTGTGCACAAAAGAAATACGTAAGCCTATGTAACACCAAAAGGAAATTCATATTTTATATTTATAAGTTCAACTTCTATTGTATTCTCAAAAGTAATATGCACTAATATATACACTGTGGAATTTTGCAACAGTTAAGTTACAATATTGTTTACTTAAACAGTTGGCATAAATGTGTGCAGAGTTAATGATTTGGGGTTGCGAAAACACTTTCAAGAGGGCATATCCTGGTATAAAAGGCATTGAAAGAAACCTACCCTCCCTCCAGGCAAAAATTATTTGATTTTAGGGCATTTGCTTGATATAATTAAAATTACTGGTATGATCAAAGTTAATTTCCATTCATACAATGAGTGCTGCAAAATATTACCTCCTGAATACATTCAACAAACCAGGAGGGCACCTTTACCACGTTAGGGGTGGCAACTGCAAACTCTTGTAACCCCTACCCTGTGCTCGGTAATGATAGCACTCAAGAGGGCGTGGTACATAATTCATTGCTAAAAGCATCAATCCATAACTGTAGGTTTCTAGGAGCCAATTTGTGTAATTCAATAAACAGTAATCCTAGACAACAGTTTTAGCCAAAGTTTTGAACAAAATTGTTTCCAGTGTTACTAACTTCTCAGGCACAATCGCTGACACCGGAACCTCGTGCTTTTAACTGAGGCGCAAGTGGTCACGCGTAACGAGTGAGAAATTCGGGATAAATATTTCCTCCTAAAGATGGCAAATACCATTATCTAGGATTGTCGTTTTGTATTTTTATCCATATTGGCTTCAAAAAAGTGTAAAATTCAATTAATGTTTCAGGATTTATTTATCTACCACACTATCTTAACAAAATTAACTGCACATTTGGTTTAAGGCAACCATAATAACGCAAACATTTCTAACATACTGATAATGCTAATAGATTTTGCACCAGCACAACAGTTTTGTTTTGTAACTTCATGTTTACACCATCCACTAAAATGTTGACACCAGACCACTGTCTTTGTAGTGCCAAAGCTGCTATAGGCTATGCGTATTTTAGGTAGCACTTTTGAAGCCCACCTTGGCAACATTAAAAATTAAACTGTTTGAGTACCTATTGTGCAATCTTGTTTATTACTTAGGGTGTATTGTTTGCAATTAAATAGTAAAAAATAATCTGAATGTGTAAATGTAATTGGATGTGCGGGAGCTGTAGAAGGTACAAAGACGGGCAGCAATACAAGTGAAGGAACAATGGTGAAGGCAGGTTCAGGTTGGTGAGGATGAACGGAACATTCGGCCGTCTGTGATGCTGAAGAAGCTGGAATAGAACGTGTTGATAAATACGCCCTAAAAATTTTTTTGTAAAATTTACAAGGATATTCCTTGTGCTTTTACAAGTCGTTGTAAAAGTACAAAGAATATCCTCGTAAAATCATTAGTTCACGAAGTTACAAGGGTAAACTTTGTAATACTACAAAAGAATTCCTTGTACATATACTGACAGTTCCTGCATTGTAAATTATTTTGTAAAATACGACAAGGCACTTCTCCGTAGTTGTACAAACTTTTGTAAATGTTGAAAATATTCCTTGTAAAATTATTAGTTTATAACGTTTAAAGGAATTTGTTTGCAAAAAAACGTAGAACAAATGTGTAGCCTACAAAAATCGTAAGTTCGCCGGAAATTACTTATGCAAAGATCACAACCTCTGAAAAGTATTTTCTGGAATAAAGTGAATGTTTATATTAAAAGAGTGCTGTAAAGTGAAGAATTATTACTGAACTTTACATTGAATGTATACAAAAAAATAAACACTAGCCGATGTGTAAGTCAGAGTGGTCTAGGGGTTAGTTGTGTAGATTCTAAGCGTGGGGAGAGTGGTTTGAAACTTAGTACCTTGCGAGTTTTTTTTTTTTTTTAATATTTTCAAAATAATCTCTTGTATACGTCCTTTATTAAAAAATTATTTGATAAATAAGTTCTGTGTTGTTTATGAAGCACAATGAACATTTAATTTTTTTTTCGTATTGAAACTACAGCTACAAGGCTAGTCCTTGTAATTTTACAAACATTTACTTTGTATTTAATTACAAGGATAACCATTGTAGTTTTACAAGGAATTTCTTTGGCAACTGGGTTTTCAAGGCTTTTCTTTGTAAAAGCACCTTTTTTTTACAGTGTAGGCTGGTCAGGATGTACAAGGTGATTAGTGGCGAGGGAAGCTGGGATAAGTTAGGTTGCCTGTTAACGAAAGGAAAGTAGAGGAAGAGGGTTAACAGCAACAAAATTCAAAAAGGAGCAGAAATGAGCAGGGTAGGGATTCTATGCTTTAGAGAGTTTAGGAGGGGAATGAAGGAGGAGTTTACAGCTTGCCCGGTTGCAAGTTGATTATAACAATAATAATAATTATTATTATTTGATGCGCGTGTTGTGCAGCACCCTTACGTGACGTAAGTGTATCACAGTACATTTGACAAATTGTTCGAACAATTAATGCAATGAGAGTACATTATTAAGAATCAGTGCAACCCACAGTACATATAAAGCATAGCTTCTCATTGTCTACAGCCCAAACCAATGACTTTAATATAGCATAGTTTTTAGTGAAAAATATTTCTATAGACGTTAGATGTAATCATACGTAAAGACTATTGTATTTAACTAGCGTCGAAAATTTCTGTATTTTGCTATGTTAAGTTAGGTTAGTTTAAGTTAGTTTTGGTTTTGTTAATTATATTTTACTAGTCAGTTTGTCATTTTTCGTTATGTTCGATAATGTTAGGTTAGGTTACCTTACGTATGGTTAGGTAACCTAACCTTATATAATCTAACCAAAAATGAAAAACCCAATGGTAAAATTTCCAAACCTAACCAAAACTAACCTAACCCATGTAACCTAATCTAACCTAACGAAAAATGAAAAATTTTGAAGTTAGAAAATCACAATTTTCTTCACGTCCGACACTTCTAACATCCATTAAAGTTTTTTTTTTAATAAAATGTACCTCTAAAAACATTCGTTTGGGCGGTACACGATGAGTAGTGATTCTTAATATTTAACCTCCCAACAATCTGGGATATTATCATTTATATATTCTGAATGGCAGAACACTGCTTGAAATATATTTCACAGCTTAATATTGTGAACAGTTTAATACATGTATGAATTGCTTGTTTGCTTTCGATATTATTATCTCTAGAATCGCTTACACACCTACATTAAATAAATTTTAATATTATTCTGGTCACCCCTTAAAATATTTGAAGTAAGCTGAGCTGTAACAATACATGGAGATGTAGGAAAGTCCCATACCCCAAAGTGTTGGTGGAAAAAATGTTAGGGTTAGGGTGTTGAAATGTTTTGTTACCTGTATTCTGCAAGGAACAGTCACCTTTTGTTATTCCATTATTAGATAACAAACAATTTCCTGCATTGAGGATAACTATGCTAAGTTAAGAAAAGGTACTTACGAAATTTGTGGGTATGTGTTGTTGACAATACTTTATAAAGCATTACACTGTAAAGGTCACAGCAATGTAAACCACATTAATAAAAACAAAATATGAGTGTTGTCAAACACAGATTTGCCAGTGACTGGGCCCCACGGAAATAACACACACACACACAAAAAGAATCAATAGTAATTTGCATGTTCCTAAAAATCATTGAAGAACTTACAATACAGAGTTCGTTATTCTAGCATTAAAATATAAAAACATTTAAATACTAAGTTTGTAGATTTGCAAAACCTAGGTGAGATGATAAATAAAATGTTTCAACTAGCTTAAACGACATATATATATATATATATATATATATATATATATATATATATATATATAATTTTGAAATAAAACATGTATTATTCCATTGATGGATATTAGGCATGGCCTACAATAGTGAGTTTTTATATAATGTTGTAATTATAGTTTGTGTTTTATATCATTGTAAAACTGCATTACCTATGTGTTTACATGTAATGGTAAGGTGTGTTTGAGAATTATAACATTTAACACATCTTCTTCAATATCCCTGGCTGTATCAACTGTTAATGGGATCAAAATAAGACAAGAAAAATCTTACAAACATGCTCCCACATAGGCTCTGCTGTAACTGTAACTTCGCCTTTTCGTCTTCTTTGTTTCGTCGCTGTAACTGGGAAACACGAAGCTACCCCAGCCTGCTGTGCTCTTCTACTGCGGGACTTTGAACACATAAGCTGCAACTAAATTTGTATATACTATAGAAAAGAGTAATTAACTTTTAGTTACGTGTTAATTGGTGGTGATACTATTATATTCTGTATTATACTATATTCACTGTTTTGTCCAGTCCACTGCGCTAAGCGTACTTTTTTAAATTCATCTTTATTTCTCTATAAAACAGCTGCCCGGCTGCAGCTTCCACCGCAAAACAGCTGCCCGGCATTTAACAGCTAGCGTACTCAATAACAGTGTAAAGAGCGCGCGCAATACTCTTGTATGATGTCATGTAATTCCCATCGCAAAGTCTTGCACGGGGTACGAACCCGTAACACCACCCCTCCTACCCCCAAACTTTATACAATACCTTAGTGAATGCTTAAGGCCTCAATCACAGGAACATACCTACATTGTTTAAACAACAATAGCAATAAAGCTCAAATTGACTCTACTGTTTTTAGAGGTTTTTTTCCGGCAATTATTCGAATATTTCTCGCCGTAAAAACCATCTTTGAACTTCAACGAACATTAAAAAAAAGAATTGGCCAAATTGGTCCAGGCGTTGTTGAGTTATGCGCTTACCAACACATTTTGCGATTCATTTTTATATTATAGATATACTAAACTACTTTCCAAGTGGGCTATTCTTGCCCTCAGCCATGTTGGAACACTAATATTTAGAAATGATATTTCTTATTCTTCACATTATAACATCTAAAAACCTGTAGGTTTGTATAAACCTACCCCTCCACCTATTGCGTGTTTATCTCTCACATCTTCAACATGTAAATATATTTTTTTCCCATTACACATTGTATACTAACAGTAATTTTAAAAATTTACTGCAGAGAAGACATAAACTACTGCAAAATCTTTACGTGAAAATCTGGTGCTCTGAATACAAACTGTTCATTCATTCACTTTTATGCCAGAAAAATTTATCCATTCAGATTCCTACTTCATTAAGTTTTCTTTTGACAAACTATTTTTCGTTACACAAATACTTAACTTAGAAATATACTGTGATTTTTTGTCCGCACACAAAATATAAAAATTTATGATGACGTCTCGAAATATAAATTCATAGCCCCGGCAACAGTCACTTAAAAATATCTGAATATTTACAACGTATGATTTTAACCGATTTTTAAGACTTGTGACAAATGTGTGCTGATGCAAACTCCAAATAATTAAACAAGAATCTATACAAAATAGCACACACATGTGAACAGTATATTTGACCAGAAGCACACCATATTTTACCTGATGATGCCAATACAGCATGGGGGTAGATGCCACAATGCACCAAAAGAGGTTTGATTATTTTGTTGTATCCTATAAAAAGGGATAGATGGGGTAGATGCAACAATGCACCAAAAGAGGTTTGATTATATTTTGTACCCTATAAAAAGGGATATCTTAGTAAAAATAATTAAAGGTACACTGTATTTACCTGTTGAAACATTTGTCGAACATAAAATTTGCCTGCATTTTACAATTTCACCATTGGACTCCAAATTTCTCCTTTAAACAAACTGCTTTGGATTTAGCTTATCTCTAGCAAAGTTTTTAACAACGGTAGCATTTCAGATAAAACAAATCAATGATTGGAAGAGCATTATAGGTGTGCGTTACAACAATATTAAGGATGACGATTCTGAAGACAAACGTGTTGAATCTACAGAAGATAAATGGGAAAACCACTCTCACACTTTATATTTTTAAATTATTAGAATGATGTTACACGTAAACTGCACTGACATTTCGTCTAATACAGGTTAATAAACTGTAGGTCCTACGTAATAATGTGGGATTGGAAGTACCGTTACTTTAGCAATATTATTTATTTCTGTTCAAACAATTTTCAAGCATACAACACTTTTTTATCAGGTCCCCTGAACATTCTAATGAAAGGGTTCTACTCTACTTAAATAATTACAACTCTGTGTGAAAAAATAAAGTATTTTCATTCGACTGAATCTAATGAAAATGAATACTAAAATGAAAAATAAGTAAACTTACAACAAATATGAGATAAACAGCTTTTTTTAACAGTACACTTTGAAAAATTTGGAGTCAGGTCTGAGCTGCCTGTTCCAGTTTCCAGAAATAAATCATAAAATTCACTAGGTGGATTTGTGTGTCTACATTAAAAACACAAAAAAGTTTGCATAGTGCCAATTTCCGAATCTGTAAGTTTTATATGCTAATAACTTATACTCTCATGGAATTTGACAATGGGAATAAAGGACCTTGAATGTATAAAAATAAAAAAGGAGCATAATTGAACAAAGAAAAACAGTTTTCATAAATTCGACATCCAGCTTGTGACATTATTGGAAGTTTTTTTTTGTGTGTGCACATGCACTTATCTGGGTTCACACTTATCTGAGTTTTAGAATAAACAAAGCTAATTACAAACAAACATGTTCATTGGCTGCCGACCGCCGTGCACTGTGATCTTGCATAAGAAATAGATCTTTGATATCTGTCGTGTACATATAAATTTACCGCTCCATCACATTATAAGAAAGTTTTATTAACAAATATGTAATAATGTACCGACGTTGCAAACGCAATCCACTACACTGTATGTCTATGGTTAGTGAACGAAACATCCGTACAGTTGGTTCACAAGTTATGTAACGACTGACGCACTGTTTAATGTACGAGTTTCTTGGTACACTTGCCAGTATTTAGAGATGTACGATACTCTGAAAATACTAAAACGTTAGTTCAGTTATAATTACCACCGTAAAAATATGTGGAAAATATCACAAACGAATCTAATATTTTATTTCCTCAAAGTATATTTGGACATTAACAAATAAATGTTGTGGCTACTGCGAATGGTTATTTCAGTATAGCTATCTATTTTCCGTTCAGGTTCGTTCACACCAAAATGCCTTAATCTATTTCGTTTCGTCCTCGCACCGGTAATGTTTACATGATCCATATAGTTGCAGATTAGACATTATGTACGTTGGACGTGAACAGTGAAAATGTGTTGATTTTCGAAACGTAGATATGTCTACATTATTAAACAAAATGTGGTGATGTTTATAAAGCACGAATAAAAATCTCATACAGCAGTCTTCATAAAACAAAACAAATAGGCCTATGTGACGTGATATCGCAGTGTGTTTGGTGATTTACCAAATGTGATTTTTCCAAACTAAGTACAAACTAATACAACAGGATGGTAAATGTCAAGAATCACAGTAAGTTTAATCACTCGATTAGATTACTTTTTTTTCTGCCTAGAGTACCAAATTTTCGTTACCTCAGTACCAGAATATTTTAATTCGATCGTTAGTCATAGCTTGATAATTACAATTGAGTTTTGAAAGATACGGTAGCTGCACAGGAAGTCAATATTTATTATAAGTTTTAAGTATTTTCGTTTTCAATATCGATAACATGTACGAAATTCCAATGCAATATTGTGTTCATATATAGCACGATGTTGTTTCCTATGATACCAACTGTACACAGTTTTGTCGGTTGGATATAGTACGTCGTAGTGCTGCACAAATTCAGCCAATTAGAAGCTAGCGAGGTGTAATGTTATTTATTTGTTTACTTCAAAACTCAGGGTAGAGTGAACGGAGAATAACAGTGGTTTAAAAGCAATTTTTTTGCATCACAGCATTGAATTATAAAATCGTTATATTGGTCAAGGATGATTTTTTTTTATGTAAGATACCCAAAATTATCAATTGCCTACTTAAAACGGGGTGATTAGAAACACTGGGGTGAATAGTAATAACATTAAAAAAAATCTTAGCTTACACCTTTTGCTTTAAAATAATATAATTACAATAATTCTACTGTTTGTAAGCTGTTTTAACTTGCCTACCTAAAAATTAAATATTTAAAACAGGATTTATACCGAAAATTTAGCTTTAAAATTGTGTTTCTATTCACCCCAGTGTTTCTAACTTTACGGTATTGAAAATTATCATTGTAGAGGAGGCAGATCTTACAGCTAGATGTCTTGGTCACTGGATTTTTGGCTGCAGCAATGTACAGTTAATAAGGAGGAAAATCCCTCCCTTAGGAGTAACTACACCAACCTAAAAGAATGTGTGCCTAATACCTACCGTATGTATTGTCTCATATAGCTTTGATATCGTCAGCCTCTCTTATGATAAGCAAGAAGTACTCCAGAAACAGGAGCTATTAGGATGGCATTGGCAGACAACTGGGCAACATCCAGTAACTTGGACTTTGTCCATGTGTGTTG
This sequence comes from Medauroidea extradentata, assembly GCA_003012365.1. Taxonomy (NCBI): domain Eukaryota; kingdom Metazoa; phylum Arthropoda; class Insecta; order Phasmatodea; family Phasmatidae; genus Medauroidea; species Medauroidea extradentata. Next base: position 21,314 of record PNEQ01080988.1, read on the forward strand.
TGACACAGGTATTTATGTCATACTTTGATTATTTAAGTTGCAGTTAGTTTATATGTTCCTTATAAACACTACTTTTCAATAGAGAAATTAGCAAGTATGAAATGCACATCCTGAATATAGTTTAGTTCATGAATAGTATCACATATTGGACCATAGTATTACTACGAAATTTCTACAGTATCATTTTCTATATCGCACAAATTAGCCAATAAGCTTTACTGAAAGCATTCTTCACGTCATTTAATGAATTACTTAGCTTAATAATTGAGGAGTGTTTGTGGGAAACGGTATAAGTACCGAAAAATAACATTTTGAGATTTGTCATTGAAAACATTGTATGTCACGTTGCTAATACCATAGGATGTGATATAAGTGCCAACAAACCATATTCAGTTCAAAAACGTGCCGGTAGAATGCACGTGGTGCAACTCCACAACTGTTGGCATGGAGAATGATACAAGTGCCATCTGAAATATGTAGCCATATTGTGTTTCTTCTTTGCTGTGTTTAGATGCATTCTAGATTGAAATGGACAAACGTACGGTATTAAAGTCTGTTAGAAAGAACGTGGCTGTATATTAAGTCTTGAGGGTCCATGGGAAGCCTTATACAACTTCAAAAGGATTGGAAATACCTGGAAAGATTCCAGCTTCAAGTGAGGTATGTTTTTCATTTGTAACCTATAAATACATGCTATAAACATGTTTCTGTCTACAACGATAGCAATCATAAAAAATAACTAAATAAGAATACAGCTTGCAGTATTTCACTCGGTTAATAAATAAGAATACAGCTCGCAGTATTTCACTCGGTTATTAAATAAGAATACAGCTTGGAGGATTTCACTCGGTTAATAAATAAGAATCCAGCTTGCAGTATTTCACTCTGTTATTAAATAAGAATACAGCTTGCAGTATTTCACTCGGTTACTAAATAAGAATACAGCTTGCAGTATTTCACTCGGTTACTAAATAAAAATACAGCTTGCAGTATTTCACTCGGTTACTAAATAAGAATGCAGCTGGCAGTATTTCACTCGGTTATTAAATAAGAATACAGCTTGGAGTATTTCACTCGGTTACTAAATAAGAATACAGCTTGCAGTATTTCACTCGGTTACTAAATAAGAATACAGCTTGCAGTATTTCACTCGGTTACTGAATAAGAATACAGCTTGCAGTATTTCACTCGGTTACTAAATAAGAATACAGCTTGCAGTATTTCACTCGGTTACTAAATAAGAATACAGCTCGCAGTATTTCACTCGGTTATTAAATAAGAATACAGCTTGGAGTGTTTCACTCGGTTACTAAATAAGAATACAGCTTGCAGTATTTCACTCGGTTACTAAATAAGAATACAGCTTGCAGTATATCACTCGGTTATTAAATAAGAATACAGCTTGCAGTATTTCACTCGGTTACTAAATAAGAATGCAGCTTGCAGTATTTCACTCGGTTACTAAATAAGAATACAGCTTGGAGTATTTCACTCGGTTACTAAATAAGAATACAGCTCGCAGTATTCTTCATGAACAAGTGTACTTTTTATACTGTTTCAATGCCACTTAAAAACTGAAATATAGCATTTTAACTCCCTGCAATAGTGCGTTATTTCTCTTGCAAAAAAAAAAAAAGCGAAAGATAGTAAAATGATATGTTGGTGATATGAAAAACCAACCAAAAATGCTATGCACAGCCAACCCCAGAGAAGAAAGCCATTTTAATAAAGTTCACGCGTCTGCGGAGTAGTCTGTATAGGTGGTTCGGAATAATGTGAGTACTCAGGAAAGCCCTGCTAAAGTTCTATTTTCAACCTATTCGTACCTTTCCGCGTGTAACGGCTAACGACGTGACATGTCTGAGCTCTCTGGACACGTGATTTAATGTTTGCACGTGTAAGATAAATTGTGCAGTCAGTATGAAACGATACAGTTTAATAAATTAGTTTATTAATTATATAAAACACAATTATGTCGATATAAGTTGAATTTATTTCTGTATTATTGTATTTAAATGTAAATCACACGGAACTATAATGAGTATAACTTCACTGCCAACCTTACAAACAATAGGACAACTATAGTTAATATTGAATTAATTTGCAGTAACGACTAGCGATATTTTCCAGCTGTTAAAATTGTAGTGTCAAGTTTATCCTTAATGACCTATGTCATTGTACGGGACGGGACGAAACATTGTTTTTAAAAATACACCAGCACATATGATTCTCCCTGTTTATCAGTGTCTTTGACTATACTGTACTTGTTATACCTATCATGGCACATACAAAACTAATTTTGACTTTAAGCTGGTTCTGTTGATCAGTCAGTAGTAATAAAACAGAATTCAATTTGCAATAATCCCATAAATGATTTCAATATTAGAATTTTAGTGAAAATTAAGTTGTTTGGCTACTAAACGCGACGATTTTATCTTGGTGGCAGGGGATATTAGGTTAGTACAAATAAGAATTTAAATAACAAGAAGTTACCAGCATAACTGATAAGCATACTTTCCTGAAAGTGGGTGCAAATTACCCCAAAAGTTAAACTAGTTTACATAAATCTAGAAATATTAAGTGATAATATTGATTGATATGAGATAAACTAATATAGTGAGTAAGATATTTTGGTCAGCGTTTAACATCGAGGTTTTCAGCGCTGGTGAATGGTGACGTGAGGTGAGTATGTGGCGGCATCGGAATGAAGTGGCGTGGGAAACGGGAGATCGCCGAGAAAACCCGCCGACCAGCGGCATCGTACGGCACGATTCCCACATGCGAAAATCCGGCGATCGACCCCACCGGGTATCGAACCCGAATCGCCTTGGTAGGAGGCGAATTGTCTGACCATTCGATCACCGTGGCCCCGTAAACTAATATACAAAAGATAAGTCGGCTTGCTAAGTGATAGGCCTATACTGGTACCCAGTTTAATGAAATTGGAGAAATAGTTTCCTAAACATCTGCCTATCATATAGATAAAAAAAAATTGCTACTGTTTTCAAAATATTACAAAAGGATGAACGAGATATGCAAAAGTCAAGTCAGCTTGGTACGTAGTATGACCATCAAGTTTGATGAAGTTCCTGAAAATGATTCCTCAGATAAGTCATATTATGCAAAAAAATATAAACGTCGCTACCATTATGAAATTATGAACATTGAATGTAGGAAATACACAAAAGTCGAATCAACTTTGTACGTAGTAACTTATATGTTTACCAAGTTTGATAAAATTCCGAAACAGATTTACTAAGACATAGGATACTATGCTGAAAATGAAAAAAGGCAACCATTTTGAAAATATGAACACATGAAGAACGAAAAACACAATACTCAAGTCAACTTTGTACGTAGTATAATTGTACCAAGTTTGGTGAAATTCTGAAAAAAAAAAAAAAATAAAAAAAAATAAATAAATAAATAAAAAAAATAATTTTCTAAGGTTTGTCCCCTGATTGGCAAAAGGGCGAATGTCACATATTTTATGATTCTGAGTTATTGTGTTCGTAAAATTCTTCAGACTGTAAGACATGCTCTGGAAAAAGGACAGTTGTGTGTGTTATGTTAAGACACTATATATGAAAAACACTCCCTCACTAGGGGCTAATGTTACAGTTTCATAAATGTTTGTACACAGTATTTTAGATCTACAAAACTGCAGAATCCTGAAGTGTAAGTAAGTGGCAAGTTAAGACGTTTCTGTACATTATTTCACATTTTTTTAACCTGCAAAGTTTTGAAGTCTAAATATTTAACTGAAAGTTTAGTGAACTCCGAATTGCATAGCTTAAAATGTTTGTATATTTTAGAGTTACTAAACAGAAAAGTTAAATTAGGTTAACATCTCCTTTGAAACTCTGAGGATTTTTAAATTTGTAGCTCAAAATGTGGTTGTAGGGCTACTGTAGTTCACATGAGGGTCCACGGAGGTCGAGGGGTCAGACCTCTCGCCTCCCACCAAGGCGATCCGGGTTCGATTCCTGGCGGGGTCGGTCCCCGGATTTTCGCATGTGGGAATCGTGCCGGACGATGACGTTGGCCGGTGGGGATTTCTCGGGGATCTCCCGTTTCCCCTGCCACTTCGTTCCTGCGCCGCTCCACACTCACCTCATGTCACCCCTCACTAGCGCTGAAGACCTCGATGTTAAGCGCTGACCAAAATCTCTTACTCACTGTAGTTCACGTGCATAAAATTACACAGTTTGAAATGTTAACACCTCATTGAAAGTGCTGAGACTCCATGAATTGTTATTACTAATGTTGCCAAGTTTTGCAGTAATAAATCAGCAGAGCTTTATTGTAAATATCACATTAAAATTGCGAAAGATCTTAATTTACAATGAATATTTACAATTTTCTATTTAAAATGTATAGTAAAAATGTTCCATTACAAGAAAAAAGAAAGCTATGCAAATTCAGAGTTGATAAAGTAGACAAACAAAAATATGGACAAATGAATTTTTTAACGTCAGGTTAAAAGGTGAATGCATTTTACATTTACTGGCAAAAGGACGAACGTTAAAAACAAAGATGGCAGACAATCTCGCAAAAAGACTTGTGCCCCACATCTCATATTTAAAAATTGACTTAAATTAATGCATTTATTGTAACTGGAAGGAATCCGTACATACATCACAAACAAACTGGTATTAATACCCACGTGTGGCTTTATTTCCCTGATTCATATTGCATATTTCTTCAGCAGATTTTTACTGCTGCTGTTGATCCGTACCATCCGGTCTTCTTAATCCCTAGATGTGCTATCTTCTCGGAGATACAACAGTCATGCCTCCAACAACCATCTGCAGTCTAGAGAGAGGTAAACCTGAAGGATAGGTCTAGTGGATCTGTTTTTGTTTGGACTGAGACGGTGAAAAAGGTTAAAGACCTGTAATATCTCCAAATAAAAGCTTTAACTTGGGCAGATATAGCTTACCAATCATTTTACTGGTGTATGAGCCCTGGGTTGTATGACTTGGTAAAATAAAATTAATTGAAGCAATTATGATAAACTGAGAGAAAACAAGTGGTGTGAAAAGAACCAAATTTATTACATATAACCTTAAAGTAATATTAGTAGGGCTCATAAAGAAACATTAATTGGATCATCAATAAGATTCCGTAACGTATTCTTGTAAAAAAAATAATCAGTGACGTTGCAATTATGAGAGACTATAACTTAAGAAATGGAAACAAATTTGAGTACTAATTAAATATTTGCTTTCCTAGACTCTTACTATATTGTGAATTTGTATTAGAATAAAATTGAAAATTAAATGTCGGATGTGATAAGTCAAAGAAAAATAGAAATTTAATTATTTCATCCACAATATTAGCTAAAATGGTAGGGTAACGTTTCTTTCAAACTTCATTGCTTTGTGGCAGTATAATTTAGAGTAATTCTTCTGTTCGTTTTAAAGAAATACTGCAAAAATTGTGAGGATTTCAGCTTGAGACATCTTATCCAGAGTATTCGTGGGCTTAAAAAAAATTGCACTACTTAAAAAAAAAATATCCTCAAAATTTAAATTTAAGCAGAGTTGTCCACATTTTCTGAAACTATTTCATGGTTTGGAATTTTTTTCTTGTCGTTACGGGAGGGCTGGGACTGCTTACCGTTGAAGTCTCCACCGTGAAGAAAGAAATTTCGAAAACTCTCCTGAGTTTCGAAATTATAAAAGAATATTGGTATCAAGGGAAACGTAGTACTCCACGTCGTACATTTCTTCTCCCAGTTGGCCAGTAAGAGGTAATGCCAGGCTAGTATTCGCCCAAAATATTTCCTAGAAGACGGAAAACGAGAAGGCCTGGATATCTTCTACTCTTCAGTCGTAGAAAACATTCCCCCGCTGCTTTCCAACAGGAACAAATGCAGCGCCAGGTCTCGTAGATTCTCTTCAAAAGGAATTATAAGGCAAAAAAAAAAAAAAAAATCGTCTCGAGGCGTAATCTTACTCGAGAAAGTCTTCGTAGCCGGACCTCTACGTAGATATTCCTTCCATTTTCTTCCCTTCGACGTTCTATATTAAAAAAATTTTCTTTCTTGTTTATTCCAAAGTGAAGGCAAAAATTCTGCTTCAAAAAACACGCAGTGAACATGGAAGTTATTCCTTCTACTAGCAAAAATCGATTAATGTGTGGCCTGCAAAATGATCTGATTTTTAAATTAAATTACATTTTTCCTAGTAAGAGCCTTTACAAAATTGTATGATTATTAAAACATTTCCTGAAAATATACCATACATTTAACAAACAAAAATTTAAATTAACACTAGTGACAGATGGATACTACTACCATAGTACAATTACTTATTTAAATATTTACATTAACTGAATGTCAAAGACATAATAAAATTCTAAGCAATATCTGTGCAAAGATATTATGTGTATGTTACAGACCTGTGGCCGAGTACCTAAAGAAATCAGTTATCTGTACTGTAAATCACTAGTTCGCCAAATATAAATATTAACTTCAGTTTTGTAAGAATGAAGGGATACAAAAAATACATAGATCGGATCAACCATTAATTGAATAGTTGAAAGCTCTTCGAGCGAGAAACAACAAAACATCAATAAATAACAAAAAAAAAATGTTGAGTATTACAATATAAATGTTTGAACAAAACTTTTCAAAATTTTTTTATAATTTCTTATTTAATAAATAAAATATTATTATTATACGTATGTATAATTTTTTTGTTTTAGGGATCCCCGATTAAAGAAAATTAAGTAGACTAAGTTATCAACACTTTAAGTAAACACTTTTTATTTGTAGGTTATTGTTCCAAAACTTCTGAATTTGTCTTGTTAAAACATATAGATATTTAAAATTACATTTTTCCAGTGAAATATAAACTCTCTTGGTTTGAAAGTTTATGCTACTTAAGTTCGGTGGTCTTCATTACCGACATTAAGCTGCCTCAGCCATTGCAGACAGTAGAGGGCAAGCGGGAGAAATCCCACTACAAGGCCATTGGATTGGAGAAGAGTTCCCCGCGGAAACTCCCGAATTAATCAGGAATCAGAAAGCCATAAAAACGGCGTGGTGACTCCCTCACGGACACCGCTTTAAACAAGCAAAACAAACACAAATTACAAGGGAAACCCGGAAGTAATAAATAGCCCACACAGAAACACACATGAGGCTCAAAATAAACACTCACCCGACGGCGGATGTCTTAAACAGACATAAATAAAATCAAGCTAACTCTGCACCAGAAATTTTCAACGGTCAACCATGATTGCTGTTTCGGAGAAGAAGGAAGAAGACCACAGATATCTTCAAAGATATACTTGTCCATAGATAAAAATACGTGATCGCTTCACTTAACGATTCGATAGGTCGAATCGCCGAGTGTAACAATAGTACTCTATAGAGTAATAGTTAGACAATGAAATAAGTGGCCTTCTTGGAATAAAATTAATTCATTAAAATTAAAGTTTTTAAGTTAGGATATACATCAATAAAGAAAGATCAGCGTAAGTATTGACTGACAGTAACATCAGAGTGTACATAGATTATTGCCTTATAATACAATTTTTATGGCCATTAAAACTTGTGAATTAATGGATTAAAAAAAAACACAAATAGAAGTAGTAAAGATAACTGATAACGGACACTTTGCCATATACTCTGAAACCAGAGCATAAAATAAATTATAACTATTAACAATAGTTACATAATAAAATACAAGTAGTGCCAAACGGCACATTGTAAATTTATGATTTTGTAACGCTCGCCCTTTTGCCAATTAGGTGACGATATGTTATCTGTTTACATAAAAGAGAACACAGACAGACTTACTGACTGACTGATTGACTGACATACCAAACTGCAGCACAAACCACTGGACCTAGAGTCATTTTATTTTGTTTGTGTGGGTTCCCCTCAGGTCGTAGGCAAGCACTAAGAAGGGATTTTTCGAAATTCGACCTCTAAAGAGGTAAAAAGGAGTGAAATGTATTTCCGAAGAAACGTCCATAGACCTCGAACCCGACGGCCTATCATCGTGATTGTTACTGTATTAGGATACACATAAAACTGCATATTAGCCAATATAGGTATTTTTATAAATTCAACGTTTAAGGGGTTGATAAGACCTTAAATGTGTTTCCGATTAACTATCGGTATCTATCGAGTCCTTCGGGATAGAGCAGAGTTGGTATTCACTTCAAAATGTTGCTTACGTAAATACACAAAGAGGAGTTTTAGGACTTTTTGAAATTCGACCCCCAAGCAGTAAAAAGGGGCAAAATGTGTTTTTACGAATAATCTATATCACTGGAACACAATAGACTATCGTCGTGATTTTTACTTCAGTTGGTTTCTTATACAAATTAATATAACAGGCCTCCAAGATGTTTCGAAATTATTTAAATAAGGGGGTGAAAATACGTCAAGTGTTTTCTCGATTGTTCCTCCATATCTATCAAACCAATCGAGAAATCGAAGTGCTGTTTGCTTTAGATTTATGAGTATGTAAATATCCAAAATACCTTTTAAATATTTTTTCCGAATTTGGCATTAAAGAGGTAAAAAAAGGGTAAAATATGTTTCCAATTAACAATTTATATAGTCTATATTGACCTTCATTGTTATTTATGTATCGACGTGAATTTTGTTTAAGAATAATGCTCAGTCAAATACCTAAAAAGTTATTTCAGATAATTTCGGAATTCCCCACCTAAGGAGGTAAAAAGGGATGAAAAGTGATAAATGTGTTTTCAATTAATCGTCGATGTAACTTGAATCCAGCACGCTATTGTCGTGTTTTTTGTTCAAATGACACAAGTAAAGTAGTCTAAAATTTTATTCAAGGTTTTTTTTTTTATTTTTAGTCTCTTAGGAGGTGAAAAGACCTCGCATGTCTTTTACACAAATCTTCGTTATATATTGAACCTTACGAGATATTATGATTATTTTTCTTCAGGATGATGATTAGGTAAATGGCCACAAAGGTGTTTTGAGGTTTTACAAAGAAAGAACTCTCAGTACTGTACAGGGATGATACGTGATTTTTGTGAATGATCGATTTTGCTTTGAAGAAGGGAAATATCGTCGAGAGTTTCACTTCACTTGGATACACGAATAAAAATTTAAGGTGTGAAATTAAGGTTTTACGAAATTCGACACCTAAAGGGGTGAAAAGGCTTACAACTTTTATTCTATCAGTCTATGATACTTATCTAACCAGTAGAAATATTGAGGTGATGTTCGTGTCAGAATGATGCTTATGTAAGTACCTAAACAAGCAATGCAAGTTTTTTTATTTTACAAGATAACAAAACTAAGAAAAATTTTAGTTCGTGAACTTTTAAGACAGACGATCCGAAAAGAAAGTACAACCAGCGACAAATAAATTATACTGTGTTTTATTCTACAGTCCTACCGAGATGTGGTGTCGCACGACCTCTATGAAATCAGGAAGTTATTATCTTACTTTCAAAATTACTTTCCATGAATTATTTCGACGTTATGTGGCGCAGTTGTTTGTAGCTCCGATCTATTGAACGAGAGGTTCTCGGCTCAAATACATTTAAAGGCTGTGAAAATGTGCAAGTCTGAAATTAGTGCAATTTGGATGAAGCTCAAAACGGTGAAAAGTGATTAAGAAGGATTATGCAGTCCTCTGTCTACTGAAGTTCCTCGACACCATCTGCCACACATACCATCTAACTAACCTTAAGGTTGGGGTACCAAATACGTTTATATATCAACGAAACATTATCCTGCCAAAACTCACTAATGCCACTTATCTTCAAGTTAAGGTTTAGAAAATCAAATATGTTAGTGAGGGAAGCATTACGAATGGTTATGTTCGGGGGAAATCAGTCGTCTTAATAACATGAAAACTACGTATTTCATTCGATTACCTTCTTGCATTGACGAGTCTGTATGTAATTACCACACAACGTCAACATTGCTGTGACTATAAATAAGGCCTAGGCAAAGTCACTGTTAGTGACAGCGACAAACTTAAGACTGATTTTCGCGTGGACAGCTATAACTAATTATGTTGCTGCAGAATTAGTTCAACTAGCTGCTTGGACATTCTTACACTTGAACTGAAGTACCAATCTTGTGTACAAAGGTACAAAGAGGTTTTTCAATTAAAGTAAATATTACAAAACTATATATATATATATATATATATATATATATATATATATATATATATAAGTAATACACACGAGCAAAGCCGTGGGGGCACTACTAGTCCTATACTAAAAAATATATACATGGCCACCGTTTGAAACGATGAACGAAATACACGAAATTAAAGTCAGCTTTATATGTAGCATACGTGTACAACGTTTGATGAAATTCTAAAAAATATTTCCGAACATATGTAATACTATGCTGAAAATATAAAAATTGTCGTCATTAAAAATTACGATTACAGGACAAACGAAAAACACTGAATTGTAGTTAGCTATGAATGTAGTATATGTATACTAAGTTTGATGAAATATGGTTAATTAGATATCTAGCTTTATCTATTAATGTTAAAAAGTCTGCAATTTTGAAAATATGAAAAGGGTTCAAACGAAATATGTTAAAGTCAAGTCAGGTTGCTAAGTACTACATGTGTAATGAATTTCGGTGCACTGGTACAACATGTTTAGGGGACACACACACACACACACACACACACCAACAATCCCCTATATTTCCAAACATAGACACAAACATAGAAAGGGGACCTCATAAGCCTACTCTTTCTTTCGGAAAGTAGTCTAACAAAATGCGGGGCAAATGTCATTGACCAGTACGATTCGTACACGGGAAAATTGTGGTTAACCCCGTTGGGAAGCGAACCCGGGTCGACTTGGTCGAAGGTGAATGCCCTAGTGAGATTTCCTAGTCTGACGTAGCAAAATGTAATATTTCGTTACATTCTGTAGTTCAGTTGGCAAAGGAGTGCTCTTTCGTTTATTATAACGACAAAAGAGAAGTGGTATTTGTGGTAATATATAATTTCCTAAAAATTGCCACTTGTATACAAGATTTTTAGCGCAAGTGAAATTGTCTTTCAGCATAAAACGTTGATTTCCACCTTATGCGCAGTCGAGCTAATTTTTGTCCTTGTGTCGAAGAGAGAAAACATTTTGTATATGCAAAGAAATTACTGCTGATGTATGCAGCAATGTGTCTGTGTATAGGTCTTACGGATACAACACTGGTTCCAGAAATAGGGCTCCAATAACCACAGAGAACTACGCCTACTGGTTGCTAAACGTAAACACAGCGAACACCAATATATTACTTCGTTGCGAAACTTGAGAATATAACATGATATGCATTTGAAAATGATAATTTAACTACGTAGAATGTACTTCGCCATGCGCAAGGTAATGTAAGATGCAATGATATGCTTGCATGATAAAAGTCGTAATAAACAAATAACGCGGCTGTAGTATAATGTAGGCGGGCGACCAGTACCCACACAACAACGCGACAACCCACATTGTGTTTTACTCCTAGAACATCACGTGGGTTGTACAAGGAGGATCCTCTATAGAAACACTGTGTCCTTGAACGTTAACATCTCTCCATGTGCAGATACCAGCCGGCTGAATTTACGTGGAGGCTACGCCCTTGTATGTAGGAAGGCAAACATGTGACTCACACTTTCACGAGGGGACATTATATTTTCAGATATTACTTCAGTGGTGAGGAATGTGTTTCTAACAAAAAGAAGATATAGTTTTAAGTATCAAAGTACATCAATCTTCACAATCAATAAAATTACAGCATTAGAACTGCACTACAAGGTCGAGTTCCCTCGGTAAGTTTGCATTTACCTTCTACAGTTTTAACTATTCAGGGTAGTTCGTGTTTACTAAGTTCCGATAAATACTACACTGAAAAATAAAATGCTGGCGCAAATAACGCACGGGTTAGTTTATAACAATTATATTCACAGCGACAGCTACATTAAAACTTTAACAGAATTGTAATTCATGGCAGGCTAATGAGCTACGAATCTTGGAACTGTATGTACAGGCGAGACTTTTAAGCACCTCTCGTACTTTCTCAAGTGCATAATTCAAGCGGCACTAGACTTCGCATCTTCGGTAAATTTTAGTTTGAGTAAATGGCTGAGATACTTCATAAAGTTTGTATCTAGCCTTGATACGAAGACACCCGAGTTCGCCAGAACTTGAAGATATTAGTTACATCACAATCTCAGCCCATAGAAAGCGGTAGAAACTATGACTTATTTGCTTTTCATTGGACTTTTTTTGCCGCGAAACGAGTTTGTCTTGAAAACAAACGGAGGAAAAAATGGACTTCGGTCGGGGCACAAATAGTGTAGAAATCCTTGCTAAAAGTCCTTTTGTTTCGCTAATAGCTTATATGTAGAAATATCGCCCATGATAAATAGTTACATACAAAATAAATGTTAAATATATATATAATAAATTACGTCGTCTGGGTTAGATTCATAAAAAAATAGAAGAGACTTGTCCTCTCGAAATGTTCGAATGTAGTTGAATATAACGTTCATGGTCAACGTAAATGATTAAATATTTTCTCCGTGCCCATGTACTGCAAATTGTATTGTGTTTTATAACCTGGTAATGAACACACAAAATTGTTGACGCGCCTGTAGGTCTACGTGAGCTTTGTGTATTGTACTTATTATTGTATATTACACTTTAATTGCTTGGCCTAGTAAATGAATAGATTATTCTCTATTATCTACTTTGTCAACTGAAAACCATTCTGAAAACCAGGTAAAACTATTCAACCAAGACCATTAATCATATATGGTGAATGATTCTTCGTGTAATAAAGAAATTCGTTATTTTGAATGCTGTGAAGATAATGAATGCGGCATAAAACAATCTAATATTCTGTACAAAAAAAAACTTAAAATCTTGGAGAGGCAGAGTCATCCACATAACAGTCTTGCTTTATATAAACTCCCAAACACATAACATTAGACCAAATTAATATGTTATAAATCTACATCCCAAATTTCAAATTTCCAATCATTCTGGTTGCTTTGATATGTTACTGTATGCCCTCTACACAACAACGTTCTTTTAAAAACACTCAAAAGTATATCATTAGATAAAATAACTGACTTTTTACATACAAATTGCCTCTAGTCGAGCATCAAGTACATCGAACTGCTTCACTTACTTGCCAAACCTTTCCTGAACTCTCCAACCCTCGTCCTGGTTAACAACGCCTCCGACAGTTAAATACATTTCCTTACTCACCTTAAATATAATATTGCCTTCCTCGTTCCGTTCTCCTTCGCAGCCTCTGGATTTCTCACTTTTATTCCTGATTGCTCTATATTTTGGATTAGTTAATATGCAGCTTAACTTTCTCCACCATACCTGTCCATTCACAAACTTGTACATCCTAACCAGCCTTTCCACTCTTCTTCTGTCCAACAATGAGTTCTACCCCAATTACTTCAACATTACTGATTGCTAAAATATTCCGCTCGTCCTCACCATGCTGTCCCTGCCTTCTCAATTTATCTTCCACCCACATTTTAGCCCTGTTTTTTTTAATCAAATAAAGGACATTTTAAATTAATTTTAATATGTGTTATTATATAGAATCAGCTGCTAAACCAGCCTGTTTCAACAAATGCTAGCAAAGAATAGATATTTTTTATCATATTCTTATCACATATAGAGAACAATCTATGGTGATTGTTTCCAGAGTTACTTTGTGCTGCAGTATTATCCATAGAACTACAACTCAATCACCATACACAAACTGTAATTAGAAAAATTAGTCTCGTTATTTATTTTCGAAGTGATACAACGCTTTGGCGAGCAAAAAGTGACTCATAATTTTTTTTAAAGAAAGGAAAATTTCTGTAAATAGTCAAAATATTTCTGTAAATCCTAAAAGTGAGTGTATAAAAACTCTAAAGATGCTGAAAAATACACCAAAATCAAAAAGTTTTGCATTTCCGAGATTTTAACTGGCTTAGTTATGTGCAGGTTGCTCACCAACCTACTAACTGGCTGCACATGCAAGTTATGTGCAGAGGCAATTTGTCTTGTAGGCCTACCAGTACAGGTAATATGTCTCAGTCAGAAAACAATAAAACTTGAGACGAGTGGTAAAGAAGAATACCGATTTCACTTATGAAACAATTATTTTAACAAGTATCTTGTTTTTTACCTACCTTAATTACTTTGGATTGTTTGCGTACTATCTATATTTGTTATATTCACATATTTACAGTATTACGGTTTTGTTTGACTTACAGGTTGAAATATGTATAGCATATTGATTTTAATAAAAGTATATTGCCTTGTAACTCATTATAAGATACAGTGTTGAAAATCAATGGTTAATAAAAAAGGTGAACAAATTATTAAGACAGAAATTTGGGAAACATGTTCAATTTTATAGTCCATACAGCATGTGTAGGCGTAGGTACTTTTATCACATTTACATTGATCTGACTGTTTAATGGAAAATTGTAACCGTAACATTGATCTACAGCTTACTTTAATATACTTTTTTTTCTGACTGAAGCAAAATACACATTTTCGGGCTTTATGTAACTAATGTACCATTTTTCAAATAATATTCAGTCTGCCGCGACAAAAAATGTAGCCATGCTCATGCAGCAATGAATTTACATTTGTCATTTGGTCTTCTGTAGGCCTTCTTCTTGCATTCAAAGCACAAAAATCTTTACGTGTATTTTAAATTCTACAAGCTATCTGCATAAAATCTTGCAGCATATCTTAAAAAATGAGCAAACAGTTAAGAATAAATATAATTGTAAGGTCATTATTTTTGCCAGCAAACGATGTATTTTATCAATTATAATAGTATGTGGTTGATATAATATCAGGCAATTCAGAAAACGAGATTTTTAAATGTTTGTTGTAATGAGACTTTACAATTAGAATTTATTGGTTTGTGGACATACGCTGTTGCTCATGTTTTGTTGACCAAACATGTATTGAAAAACAAAGTGACAAAATACAAATAAAATTCACAAAACATACAGAAAATGTAAACAAAACTATCCCAGAGGAACTTCACTAGTTTTCTAATTTTTATTTTTTACTTTTTTTAAATTATATATTTCAGCACGAATTCTAAAGATTGCAATTAGTTAATAGTTTGATAACACCCAAACAGAAAAGACAGACACAAAGAAAAACAAATTCTCAATATGAGAAAAGATGGAAAAAATACATAACTAGTGTACAGTGCACAACAAATAAAAAACAAGAGACAACACATGTTAAAATCAACGAAAAAATGCAACGTTTCGGGGATTGAAATCCATCCCTGTCTTCAGGCTGAGACACAGCTGGTCGGAACACCAAGATGCGAATAAAGTTCGCTAGAAAATTGGGGCTTATATAGCCTGGATGGTCTCAAAATTGTTCGGCCAACAGTAGTAAAGCTTGTGTGATTGGCTGAGCTCCCAGCCAATGAGAGGCAAGTACTCTCCTGATTGGCTGAGCACCTTGTAGTGATGTTGGCTGGTGTCCTGCCAGTGCCTCTGGGATTGTTTTGCTTACATTTTCTGTGTGTTTACTGTACTTTATTTGTATTTTGTCACTTTGTTTTTCAATACATGTTTGATCATCAAAATATGAGCAATGGCGTATGTCCACAAACCAATAAATTCCAAATTCAGAAAATATCAGAAATATGTTTTGCTATTCTTAGTGAAGGCTGATACAGCAATAGTAGAAAACAGGTGAATTAATTTTGCTATCATTAGTGAAGACTAATACAGCAATAGTAGAAAACAAGAGAATTCATTTTAATTAGATATTTAAACACTTATGTTCAAGGCAAAGCTTAAAGAAAATAATTAAAATATAAAAGAGTTGTACTTATGTTCAAGGCATAGCTTACAGAAAATAACTGAAATATAAAAGAGTAGTAATTAAAATAAGAATACGTTTTTGCAGGAATGTTGATGGTACGTAGCAGAAAATTGTTTACCACAACTGAAATTATTTTCACTGTTTCTTTCATTTGTAGGCTACATTTCTAACTTGTTCATTGGCATATATCTTGAAACTTACAATGGCAAGGTATTCTACATTTGTAAACTTTGTCTTCCTTGGTATGTATTTCCAACTAGAATTTTTGTATATTCTACATTTTTGTTTATTATGGATTCTTTTGCTGTGCACATCTTATAAACAATTAAAAATAAATTAGGGTTTACTGTACGTACATACCAGGTGTAGACTGTACTAATTTTAAAAAATTCATGTAAGTTCGATTAGGTAAAACAATTTCGTAACAATCCTCAGGGAAATTAAATACTATACAAAATTAGTATAAAATAATAACATAAATAACACAGACCTGCCATTTACCAATTAACTTAAAATTAATTTATACGTGCACAAAAATATGTAACCAATAACATTAATAATTTTCTAAACACTTGTATGCAACTTCAAGTACTGGTTAGTCCAGTACTGGTGTCCACTTCAGTTCTGAGAGAGGAGTATTAAGATGCACAGTGATCAATGCGTTAACGCTTTACTTTATATGGCAAGTTTGCTAACGAGATCTAATAAGCCACGAGACATTAAAACTGAAACCAGTAATGAAAAATTCAAAATAAATTATTTCAACGCACTATCACTTCGTTTATAGACATTTATCCTCAGCTGATATTTATTTTCTATATATTTAATCGTTTGAGAATATTTTTTACCGTGCTAGACCAACGATGGTTCATTTTCTCCCACACCTTAACCTTAATCCAATCAAATTAACCAAACTGAGGCAAAAATAATTAATTAAATAAATAATTAGCAATCCCCCTGTTAGCAGTATTATTGGTACACATATAAATCTGTACTGCTTCCTTATAACCACAATGTAGTTATTACATTAGATTTATAATTATTGCACAGGTATTTCTCGAAAATTATTTTTGTCCTGTGAAAGCGTACACAATAACAACAGTATATTTCTAAAATATCTTAAACATTCATTGCTGTAAAATTCCAGTGGACTTTTACGTCATGTATACAGTTTCCTGGAACTGAAACACAATAATTTATGCCCACACACCTCACAACTTCATAGAAAATCCCTACCATACACAATCATCGTTCCCTTAATTTTACTGAACGACTACAATATTCTAATTTAGGGTGGTATCTCAGCAACTAGATACCTGCACTAATAAACTAGTGGGTTCAACACTAGATTGATCTGAGCATACGAAAAGGACAATCAAGTGCCTGTTTCGCTTCGCTTCTATTTTTAGTGGAAACTAGATTCATCATTTCATACTTTTATCCTTTTATCACGAAATAAAGTACAATGATATCATATAACATCCACCTTGCCTTCGTTATTTCTGCACCATTCTGTATCAAACTATAAGCAGGTATTACGTTTATTATTTTGCTATTCTTAAGCAAGGCGCTTAACCATGAAGTTAACAGAAATGCCAATAGCATAAAATCCAAATTATTGTGAGCTATTTTACAAATGAAAATAAAGTCTTTGCGTATTCAAGTACGTGATATCATAATAGGCTATGTAGAAGCGAATTCTTTCATGAAACACACGCAAAACCGTGTAACATTTTAAGGCTTTTAACACGCGTCTTACATACAATCTGTGCTAAGTGGCCACCTGGCTGTGGACGTGTGTGAGGTGAAAACAGATAACGTGCTACGAGCAATGTCGGTCGGCACGAGTATTGTCATAACACCTCTCCGCCCAAAGTATAAAAGGCACACGCAGTGTTCCCGCCGTAAAGTTTATAGTGCGGGACAGTAAGTAATTTTCCTATATTTGTATTGAACCCGTCACTGTTGTAAAGGCTAATGCAATGCAGACCTCAATTTCGAACGAATCATCGGGTACATAGATGCTGAGAAACAATCGTCTGAAAAGCCGGCTTTTTGATACGTTTTAGGGCTTCTAAATAATGCTTCCAATGTATGTGGTGTCTTAAAAGCCATATTAACAAGTAGTCAGAAGTTATTCTTTTTGTATATAAGTATTGTGGACACACGTTTACTGGTCTCTGAGGAAAATTGTATTTCCGAACATGGTGCACGCAGTTTTAGCACGTGCCAGGTGGCTAACTTAACGCATGGAAAACTGTTTTATAATTTTTTATGATCTCACAACTGCTTTATATAGTGAACAGACATAAAAACAAGAAGTTACCAGCATACTTTCCTCAAATTGGGTGTAAATTAACCATGAAAGATAAAACCGTTTACTGACATCTTGGAATATTAAACAATATTATTAATTTAGACACACGATAAACTAAAAATACAAAAAGATAAGTCAGCTTGCTGAGACGAGTACCCAATTCGATAAAATTGTGGGAAATTTTTTAGATGTCTTTCTAAAGTAAAGATCAAAATGGCCGCCATTTCAAAATATTACGTAAGAATTACCGAAAACACAAAAGTCCATACAACTAACTATGTAGAATACGCGTGTCAAAATTAAATAAAATGCGGAAAGATACTTCCTCAAATATGTAAAATGGCGCTGAAAATACAAAAATGGCCGCCATTATAAAAATTTGAACACGTGATTAACGCGTAAATAATAGTCAAGTCAGTATGTTAAGTAGTGTATGTGTTCAAAGTGTAATGAATTCCAAAAATATATATTTTTCCCTCATGTGTAAAATGATTCTAAATATTAAATAACTATACCGTTTACAAAAAAATATTAACACAAAGTAAATGACAAACGCAGTCAAAAGTCAAGTCGAATTTTTAAGGTGCACATTTGAACAAAATTACTAAAAATATGAAGAAAATTTCCTCTGTTATGTCAAACTATATTAAACGGACGCACTAATTTTATTATAAACACATGACGAATAAATCAAACAAATGTTAAGTAAATGTACGAATTTGTATGTGTATAAAATTATAATGGAAATAAGAAAAAAAAAAAAAAAAAAAAAAAAAAAAAAAAAAAAAAAAAAAAAAAAAAAAAAAAAAAAAAAAAAAAAAAAAAAAAAAAAAAAAAAAACAAATAATAAATAAATAAATAAAAAATTCTAACACATAAGTGATACTATGTTTAAAACATGCTGCCAATTCGTAAATAAAAATACAGGATGAACGAAATACAAAAAGTAAATTCAGCTTTGTATGCAGTATTTTACGCCAAGTTTGATAAAGTTCTGAAAAACATTTCCCTAAGATATGAAATACTATGCCAAAACTGTAAATATGGCCGCCATTTTAAAAATATATTCACAAGATCTACGTAATAGACAAAGGATATCAGCCTTGCATGCAATATATATATATATATATATATATATATATAACACAGCCGCCATTTTATAGTATGAACACAGGATGAACGAAACACATAAACGTCAAGTAAGTTTTTTGAATAGTATATGTATATAAAGTTTGATGAAATTCATAAATACAGTTCCTAAGATACCTAGCTTCAACGAAAAATTTTAAAATGGCTCGGGATGAACGAAATGCACAAAAGTAAAGTCAGCTTTGCATGCAGTATATGTGTACCAAGTTTAATAAAATTTTATAAAATATTTTTCAATGACATGTAATACTATGCTAAAAATACATGTAACTGGTCACCATTTCGAATATATAAACACTGGATGAACGATATGCACAATAATAATGTTAAAATGGCCGCCATTTTAAAAATATAAAAAGGGCGTCAATGAATCACATAATAGTCAGGTCATGTTACTAAGTACTATACAGGATACAAAGTTTGATGGAATGCGTTCCATTAGTTCGAAATTTTCTAGGGTGACAGCCACACACGGGTGCGCATACACCCACATAGGTGTGTATGTGTGTGTAAATATATATATATATATATATGTATATATATATATATACATATATATACATGTGTATTTACACATACTTATACATATAATTTCTGATACACTTATTATTATTTTTTATTTTAGTATTTCATTAAACTCGACACTTAACTTGTTAATTATCTTATAGAATGGCTGCTATTTAAAAAAAAAAATCCTTTGATGATGTATATGTTTTGTAAGGATGAATTAACTTGAATTTTTTATTGACGTGGTGTTCAATATTGTACAGTAGCGAGAAGATGAAATCTTGATCACATGAGAACACATAATCAGTATCTCATTAAACATGGTATACATGTAGTTCCTAGTACTATGACATTAAATTTACGCATCTTGTTCATACCGTATATGCTGATTTAAAAAAAGGGAGGACCGTTAAAATTATTTGGTCACATGAAAAACCTGAGAACCATCATCGTAAGTTTCTTCAGGTTCAGGTCACATTTAGTACTAAGGACGCCAACACCAGTTCAATTTTGTATGTTCATTCTGTGTTTACTAGTGTAATTACCCCAACTTTGAAGTTTAACGATATTCATATATAAATTAAATGACAATTATTTCCAGAATTGCATGATCTATTTGAAGCAAATTATACATTTATTCGAACTTTTGATCCAAACTTCGGAGTTTGTCTTGTGGTTATTATTGTAGGTCTTCCGTGAAAGACGATGTCATGAGAATAAATTAAGATATTATTACACACACTCATATATATATATATATATATATATATATATATATATATATATATATATATATAT